>JAYGGG010000168.1:32500-44221 GCA_036346245.1 Bonia amplexicaulis | reverse complement strand
CTTCGATTAAGATGTAATAATGGATTAGAACTTCTTCATATTGCTTCCGTGCTTTACTTAAGTTTTATAGATGTTTCGCTTAGTAGCCAAATTACTTTGCTTGGTTATTCATACCTTTTGATAATATTGTTAGAACTTCATTTTTATCAAAAACAAAGGAGGCTCTGCCGAAATTTTATAGAATACCTTAGCATAGTTTTATTATGTTGTTAGTTTGGTGGCATTTCAGACCATTGTTTGGCTGGGGTGTTACATTATACTATCGGCAACTACAGCTTCCTTTAGCGTGTGACGAAAGTTAATTATCATATAGCCTTTAGATTATCTAGTCCTAATCTTGCACCACTAAATGAACATCGAACCTCTTAGGTACACCTCTAAGAGAGCATTTGAATCCTCACTTAGGTACACCCCTAAGTGAAGACCCTCACTTAGGTTCGTCCTTCAAGTGGGCATTCATCGTTGTATTAAAGTTTTGGCCCCAACACCTTAATGAAGGGAGCGCCTATGAGCAAACCTAACCAAAGTGCTATTACTACATCTGTGCCTACCACAATGCAAGGCTAGACCTAGACAACTTAATTAGCTAAATACCAGAGCCCATATAGCACATGTAGTTTTATGATGTGACTTAGACGTGTTGCAATATATTCAGTCCTTAATTGACCCAAGAGAGTCTTCTACTATATACATGCAAGATTCCTCTTACATTTGACATAGTATCATATAACTTGCCCGCTCAAAAACTAGGTTTTTATTTTATTTGATACCAAAATAACAGAGGTTCCCCTCCGTCAACATTTTGGAACCATCATACCCACGTATAAACTTATTCAAAAGATCAAACTTAGTAAACTAGTGCTTAGATAAGCACCTATAACTTGTACTCAAAGTAATATACCCAAATTTCGACACTAGCTATATCTAGCCATGTCCTAAGGGTTACAACAGTGAGTATATCAAATTTGCAAGGAAGGTTCAATGCATTCGAGCAAAGAGTAACTACTATTACCCACAGATAGCAAATTTTATCGAAACATACATGCATGCATAATAGATTTTGCAAATGATATACAATAATTAAAATATGGATCAACATGGTCAAAGGGGTGCTTGCCTTGCTCTTGTTGTTCGAGAGATATTACTCGAGGCGTCGAGCATTGTTCGCACGGGTCGCTATCCGATAAACCCGATAACAACAAATAAGAGCCAAATAAGCGTAGATAAGACTACAATATTTTCATTTAATCAAGAAGTTCATGATTTTAGAAGAATTTAGAAACAAAGATTACTAAATTCAGAATTCGACTACAAAAGTTATATGTGTTCGAGTTTTTGAATTATTCCTTCTCAGTGAGTACAGAACTCTTTACGACTACCAATTATTCTTCGGTCACTACGGTGCTCGGACGCTTCGAGTACCGTTCCACCGACTATGGCGCTTTGACTACACGGGTCAACGACCTATCGCAACTTTGGTTGTTCCACTATCACGAGCCAAGATACCGCTTTGACCACGAAGGTCCTTCAAGTGTCGAACGGTTACTACAAGACAAGGCTATCAACCACGCTCGTAGTTTACGGCACCAACTACGTCCTGTGTCTTATGGCTCATCCAATGTATGTTACGACCGATCTACTCTATTTACAACTTATCTACTTCTACTTACAATTGATCCATTCTATCTACGACCAATCTACTCTATTTACTATCGATCTAGTCCATTTACAAACGATCTAGTCTATTTACGACCGATCTACCATATTTATGACCGATCTATTCTACTTACGATCGGTCTACTCTATTTATGATCACCAATCACTGACCATGGCACTTCGACCACACATGTCCTCGTCCACGCTGGTCCTAATGCAACACCGATCATACTGCTCACACAAAGCTAGTAATCGTGTTTTATGACTACGGTTTGAGGTCGAAGTTGATGACTACTACGTGGTTGAAGGTTTCGACTACTACGCGATCGAAGATTTTGACTATGGCTACGATCGAATATTTCAACTATGGTTGCGATCGAAGATTTTGACATGGCAGCAATTGAGAGGTTCGACACAGCAGCGGTCAAAAGGTTCGACACAACAGCGATCAAAATGTTCAACACAATAGCGATTGAAAGGGTTCGACACAGTAGTGGTCGAAAAGTTCAACATAGCAGTAGTTGAATCATTTGACACCGTAGTAGTCGAAGAATCAGTTTGACTCAGAAGAGTTTGAGATATCTGTGTTTGAGGTGAACAGTGTTTGGGCTCTGGCATATAAAAGCCATGGATAGGCTAAGTGTTTTGGCTGTGGCTTTGAAGGAGCTTTTTGTGCTAGGATTTTTAAGGGTGCTTGTGAGGGCAATTTATAAATTCACAGAAATCCAGCTATAAATAACATCTTGAATCAATCTGGTTTGTGATGTGTTGAAGTGTTCTGGTGATTGCTGGCGCAACTGGATCATTCGACTACGTGCAAAGATGAGCATGGATGTGTCGATCGATCTGTCGAATTCTTCATCGACTACTTGAAGAGTTGAAAAGAGGAGGCAATAATTCACCCCGTCTGACTGTGCCATACGATCCTATAGGTAGGAAACAGCAACTGATAATCTATTTTATTTGATATTTGTATTCGAGAAAACGTGAATATGGTAAGCAAAATCCGTAGTTGAAAATGTTCATATTCATATTTGAGAATATTCTTATCCATATTTGATAATATTCATATTCACATTCGTATTCAAGAATATTCATATTCATATTCATATTCAAGACTACTTGATTCGTATTTGATACGTTTCCTATGCCTATCGTTGGTAACGGGTCAAAAACCAGTGGAAAACCGGCAAAACCGCTAGAAATTTGTTCTATCAAGATTTGTTGCAGAAGTTGTAGGAGAATATTCGTATTCGATCCAATTAAGTATATATTCGATTTGAATTTGTATCCATTACGACATTCGATTCATATTCATATTTGAGAATATTCGGATTAAATTCCAAAAATTGACTAAGGAATCCGGAAATTTAGAAATAATACCCCAAAGGGTAAATTTCAAAAATGGCTAGAGAAGTTATTTAACCATCAATGTAAAGTCATGCAGGAAGTTCATAGGAGTCCAAGGTCATTGTCAATGTACTTAATAACATGCAATGTTAATCACCTTATGATGCATCATTACTCTAGATACCTATCAGGCAATGCTACATGAGGATTGGAAAATTAAGTCACCTTACATGAGATCATGATACTGAATAATGCCATCGCTAAGGACTTATAGTATGCCCGATAACATAAAATTATGCAAATTGATAGATATTTAGAGGACTATGTATCAGTACAAGATGTGTAAATTACAAGTATAAGCCGAGAATTCATGAAATATAGACAACGATATCATGATTGATCAATGGATTTGTATGATGCAGATTTGAAGACTTTATCTGCAAGAGATTTCAATAAGAGGTTCATAGACTACCACAGAATATTGAGTCAATGATATTCCAACGCAGTATCAGATGAAGGTTGTACGATTATGACCTAACTAACATATTCAAATATCAGACATGACCTAAGATTCTCATTGAGAAATATATTGCATAGAATTTGATAAATATAGTAGATCTGTCAAGGTTACAAGATGTGGACTGATTTAGGAGAATAGAGTCAGCTATGTAAGTAGATTGCAGCTGAATATACCTATAATAGGAGATCAGTTCTCGCAATGAGATGGTCGATGATTCGTAAGTAGATGTTTAATGCCAACTCTTCAGTACATGTATTGATTGAAATATCTGTAATTATCACTTAATCAAATATATGAGATCATATTAATCAAATTACTATAACAATTATATAGGAACATGAATAGATCTAATAGCTTCAGACAGCTATATTGTCTAGAATCAGTGACTAAAGTATAGATCTATGAGCACAATATTCAAGTATTTTGATGTGATTGGATGTCTTAGCATGTAATTAGATTGATGATCAATACTAGAGGAAAAGATTCATGGCATTATCAAGACATATAGGAATTATCAATAGATGGAGTTACTATTAACTTAACATATACTAATTATGATAATGCTAACATAGAAAGTCTATACGATATTTACTCACAACTTAATAGAATTTATTAGATAGCTATCAACTATAACGATTACAAAAGACAAGTATTACTCAGATATTCAATTCGGTGTTACAACAACTTAATATATACATATATCATTAATATGGATGTAATTGCTATCGTCCATCTTGCAAGCATCTTAATCACACTCTTACATACTACAATCATTACATTCATCATTAATGAATCAGATGTGAGTTAATTCCACTCATCTGATAATTACTATTACACACATCTTAGAGATCTCAATTTATAACCGTATGCTATCGGGAGCATTAACATATACTCTGTATTGGGACTAATTTAAGTTGTCTGTATACATATAGTCATTTAATGATCTCATTGATAATTAATTACGTTTTACTTAATTCTAATTTATTTCTCGTATCGTTTATTTTATTTCATTCACTTTATCACATGCATATCTATGTCGATGGTTACATATCGTCTCAACTGATATTTCCACTTAATACTTTACATCGGAATTCTCTGATCTTAATACATAAATTCAAGACGAATTCACCGAACTTCTATAGATCTCGATTAAACAAGCGACTATACCAGTACATGTTAAATAGCATTATGTGTGATCACCAAGATGTCAATGATGGCTTACTAAAGGCATATAGCTTAATTAATCAATAGCAACTGTAGAGATTAGACACTGAAGAATCAGGAATCAGAATAGATGTTAGCAATTAATTAGCAAATGGAATAATATATTTCATGTTGAAGGTAAGATCAAAGATAAGGTATGTACTCTAATCGCCGAAGCTCGGAGCCCTCCTGACGAGCTGGCCACGGAGAGGGTGATTTGGCCGGCGGTGAGCTTCGGTGCTGGAGCTCCACAGGCGATCACCTGACAAAAAGAGTGCACCAAAGTGATTAGGGAGTAGTGAGGATGCTCTGGGAGCAAAGGATTGGAAAATGAGGGAGAGGGGAAGGAGATCACTCACGGGGTCGCCGCCACAGGAGAGACGGCGACGGAGCTGGAGGCGATGGGAGCTCAATCACCGCTCGGGAGGTGCCGGGAGTGGTAGGAAGTGTTTGAAGGCAGTGGGAGCTCGGGAAGCAAAGGAGAGGGGGAGGCGAGATGGGTATTTATGCCCGCGAGGGAAGGGAAGCCGTGGGGAGGAAGGCTCGGGCGCGGGCACTGGGTCAACCGGAGGTGACGGGAGCCGGTGGGGGGTCTTCTCCGCGCAGGGGCCGGTGACCTGCTCCGCAGGGGAGTAATGGCGGTGGGAGCGAGCGCGAGCGTGCGGCCAGCTGGGGCGGCATGGGCGGGCGCGGGCATGCGGGAGAAGGGAAGGGGAGAAGAGGTCGGCAAAGGGGTCCACGGGAAGGAGGTGGCGACGCGCGGCGCGGAGGGTGCGGGCTTCGGACCGCGGGCGCGAGGCGCCTGCTGTCCGAACGGGGGGGGGGCGGTGGGGGCGCGGGCGCGTCAAGGCGCGAGGGAGAAGGCGGGAGGGGCAAAGGCGCTGGGAAGGGAGCGAGGGCGCGCGGAGGGGGAAAGGGGAAAGGAGGGGCGATGCCCATGAGGGAGGCGGAAGGAGGAGAAGGCGGAGAGGAGGAGGCGGATCGGCCGAAAAGGGAAAGCGCCTTTCGGCCGGGAATTTTCGAATTGGGAAAGTTTTCAAAAATTCACCAAAAATTCAGGAAAAATCCAGGAAAAATTTGGTTTGAAAATTTGGGGTCTTTCAATTCATCACTTTTCAAAAGTTAAATGGTTGTGCTTGGCGATTTCTTTGTCTCCGTAGAGTCTGGAATGATAGTCCACTTAATATTAGCTGGTTCCCAGGCTTTAGCGAGGATCGGGGATTAATTATGTTTTATATATCTGCCACTTGCACAGTTATGCTTAAAGGAAGTTCTTTGTAGAGATCGACGTAGTCTCAATACACACTTACGCACAAGACGGAAAAAATAACACCACATGTCATTTGAAGGTTTATGTCGCTCCACTGAAATAACCAACGATATTTATTCAAACAGATTATGTACTACTATCAAATTATTTCTGACACTCCATTGCAGATTTGCAGTGCCATCGTACTAGGGCTTGAAAGTTGGCACCCTTCTCACTTTGGTAGCCTGCTCAAACTCCCTTCACAGACGGTTATTAACACGAACAGTCTGTGTTGTCTCGATTATCACAGACGTTTCGTATTAAGAACCGTCTGTGAAAATATCACAGACGATTGCTATTATAAATCGTCTGTGATAGTTTAAACGCAGACGGTTCCGTATAAACTAGTTACCATCAAATTATTTCTAGCACTCCATTGCAGATTTACAGTGTCATCATACTAGGGCTTGAAAGTCGGCACCCTTCTCACTTTGGTAGCCTGCTCGAAAGCATAAGCCATCTCAATCAGCCTCGGCTCGTAGCCTTTGAGCCCACCAAAGCTTATCGCAAAGGGGACTCCCTGCTTGTCGTACCCCGCCGGCACGGCGATGCCGGGGAAGCCGCCGATGGCAAGAAAACTGGAAGCGTCGGAGTCGGGAGTCACGATTGCATCCAGCTGGTGTTCCTTCATCAGCTTCTCCAGCCCATTGGCGGACAGCTCGTGGAGCCGCCGGATCGCAGCTCTCTCCACGGACCCAATGCCATTGGTATTTTCCGCCGCTATAAGATCTGCCTGCCCAAAATCTTTCAGCCTCTCCTGCAAGGATTTTGAAAATTGACTGCAATTACTTGTTGATTCTGTAGTTTTCGAAGATGTAAGAACTCGAGATGAAAGATTCAATAGCGTTTACTGAACGCTATAACTTACCTCTACAGGATGTGCATTATTAAATGCTATGACTTGCGCAAGGGAGCGAACTGGGGAGTACAATAAGTCTGACAGATAAGAGTTCAGACTTAACTTGAACTCTGCATTCATTGCAATCTGCTCGTTGAGCCTAAGATCAGTCAAATTTGTTTCGATGTCAAGATCCACGATCAAGATGGCTCCGTGTTTACTACGATATAGAGTAGGAATTGATTAGTGATAAACGTAAGGTTAATTTGCAGTACTCTACGAGAAGGGGAAATTTGCCCTTAGGAAATATCCAATTAATTTGTAGCCTCAGCTTACCCAATATATTGGTCAAATTTGGTCTATTCGATCTAGTTTGGCTTACATTTGATTCGCAAGTACACAAATACGGTCAGATTTGCAATCTACATTTTGACGGTTCAGCGACAAATTTTGTGGCAACCAAACCGAATGATATCCATATTTGGCATGACAAAATCCTTGGGTTGTTACCTCGCAAAAAAAACCCCCTTGAGCTGTTCTATGTGGGAAAGTTCAAATCCAACATGCATATATACTGTCTCTAACGAAGCATGGACAGCAAATTTGGATATATTAGGGACAATTTTGACAGATTATGGCGTAAATAAGATACTGATTATGCTCGTAAAAAGATAAGATGCTAATTAAATCCATTCCAAAAGTACTACCTCTAGTCAAAAAGATAAGTGACGTTTTCTTTACTTTTTAGGGTCAGACAAGATTCAACTTTGACCACTAAATTTTATCCACCATATATTCAAAAGTTTAATATTGCGAAAGTATTTTTGGTAACAAGTTTACCCATATTATTTTTACATGTCCAATCTTTATACTTGTTTGGATATCTTAGGTCAAATGAAATATTGTTTGACACCTTCTAATTGCCGAATCTAGTACCTCATTGTGTTGAGACGCTTCTCGTACACCCTCAGTCGCATCTTTCCATATGGTTCGAAAAAGCCATTAGGGATGCCAATTCTCTTGCCCCTCAATCCATCGATCTTTAAGAATTGCTTGTACCCACCAGGAGGGATGAACTTTGACGCTGCTCCCGTGGCTGCAGCATCAAGCGGATCATAGCCGACAATGGCATCCAGCACGTGGACGGCATCTGACACTGTACGACACATTGGTCTGCACCTCAGAACAACCAAAGTTAATTACTGTGTATGTCCCCTAAACTTTCAGACCCATGTGGAAAATTTAGCCAAATTTCTATGAAATTTTAGCCAAATGGATTATAGAAGGAAACTAGGATGTGGTTACTGTTGCTTACCCAACACTGTCCTGCCTAGGGGTGATGGGGATGACGCCGGATCGGCTTGTCAGCCCAAGAGTGGGCTTAATCCCAACCACGGAATTGAACGCCGAAGGGCAAAGTATCGACCCGTCGGTCTCCGATCCCAGCGTCACCGCCGCCATGTTCGCTGCCGCAGCGATCCCCGGCCCAGAGCTCGACCCGCACGGGGTGTACGACAGAACATATGGGTTCTTCCGGTGCATGCACCATAGATATTTCACTAACCATATATATGATACGCCATGAAAGAGATACAAAACAGCAGCGAAGTTATCATTACCCGCGACTGGCCGCCGCGGCCGCTCCACCCCGCATCGACGACGCGGAAGTTGGACCACTCGGAGGGGTTCGCCTTGCCGAGCACCACGGCGCCGGCGTGGCGGAGGCGGCTCGCCACGCCGGCGTCCCGCTTGACCACCGAGCCAAGCAGCGCGAGTGACCCGGCCGTCGTGTTTAGTCTGTCGCGGGTCGCGATGTTGTCCTTGAGCAGGACGGGATGCCGTGGAGCCCGCCACAGCCGTTGGGGCACCGACCAGACGACCTCTCTGCATCTGCATGCGCCGCCTGCGCGAGCGCGTCCGGGTTGACCTCGATGACGGCGTGGAGCAGCGGGTTGAGACGGCTGATCTGGTCCAGGTAGAACCGGACGAGCGCCGTCGAGGTCAGGCTGCCGTTCTTGAAGCCGAGCTGGATGGCGTCGACGGTAGCCTCGTGGAACACGAAGCCGCGGCAGAAGCTGCCGGCCGCAACGAGAGCCAGGACGGCGGCGACCAGTTGCAGCCGCAGCTCAGCCATGCTAGCTAGCAGTGCCAGTTCGGTTGCTGGCCTGTCCTGTTTTCTCTAGCGCTTCTGGGTTTGAACTCTTCGTACAATTGTGCCATCTCTTCCACGTGGCTGTTTGAACTTTTCGTACAATTGCGCCATCTCTTCCACGTGTGTGTTTGAACTTTTTCTATAATTGCACAGCTAGATACTATAATTCATATGTTCATATTTAAAACTAGAGTTGTATTTGTTATATACATGTTTAATCCATACCGTTATAATCTAGATATACCATAATTAATGACGTAGATCAACTTTTTTCAAAGTTTTTCATATATATTGATTATATACTTGAACTGATTGGTCGCACCGGTTACCCTATAAGGGTAGGAAAGGTCAGGTTTAGGGATAGGAGTGTAGTGGGTACTATATATGATGTAACGAGTGATAGAATGATATGATTTGATGTCTTTGAAAAAATGACAAATATAAGGAAAAAATCAAGCAACTTACTATTAAGTTACATACACCAATTAGTTTATTCAAAAGGTTACACTAATAAGGTCTATTAGGAATTAAACATGAGCTTGTGGTTGGCCACAATTATTATTATTTACTTTGCATAGCTAGGTCTTGAACTCATGAACTCTTGGCTCTAATACTATGAGTTGCATGTACCAACTAATTCATAAAAAATCTTACAATGATAAGAAAAAATAGGCAAAAATATACTTCAGCACTTGTCGATGGACGTTGCTTTTTTTGGTCTTTTGGTCTGTTAGCATTTTTCATATACTCCATGAGGTCATTCTGAGAGAGACCGGAACTGCATGAGTGACGCCTCCGTTACCATCTAAAGGTGTAATATTGGGCCATTTCTCATTATTAAAGTGATGCCCTGCTATGTTACAGGAGCTTACTCGCAAAAAAAAAGTTATAGGAGGTAACCTAATTCAGTTGTTGTCTTTGTTGTATGATCATGCACGACGTGAGATCTGGCGGCGACCACAATGCCGAGGTTGGGGACAATAAACCACACGTCATGCAACTTCAGTCGTAATAAATTAGGGGAGGGTGGGGGAGGTCAATGAACCGTGTGTCTTCCGAAATACGCAATCTATACAGTCGTCGTTTTAGCATCTATTAATTTGTCAGCGATTTTACTATATAAAATTTTTCTAAGTCACTTTATAATTTTTTCAGTGAATTCTCCTTAATTAGCAAGTACTTTACCTCATCGGATAGACATAGACGAATTATACCAACAGCCTTCTATTCCATCATCTTCCAGTCTTTTCTGGACATCCTTTCCGGTCTGTCATTTTCAAGAGCATCAAGTAACCCTTTGTGAATTCTTCTTGGTTATCGAGTATTTTATAAATAGATTGTACTGACAGTCTTCTGCTCTATTACCTTCTAGTCTTCAACGAATGTCTTTTTCGATCTGTCCTCTTCAAGAGCATCAATTAATTCTTGCTAGACAAGAACAACATTCTTCACACATTGCCACATACTCATGAAATTTTCTCAATCGTCAAATTTCGCCAAAAGGAAATTTGGAAGAAGAGCCAAATGCCAAAATTTATCCAAAAAAAAATTAAATGACTCCAAATTTGGGCTATTACAGGGATATAGAACTTGGAGTTGGGGGACAAGGAGGAGCGAGGTCGCCGCAGGTGACCTCCTCCCGGTGCCATCCATGGGCACGAGCTCACATTTAGTTTGTGCCAGGAACGAAAGGTTTCACATCTGGGGCGTGTGGGGGAGTGACCGGTGATCCAAACGGGTTCACCCTGGTTACCATTCTTTTATATGTTAATTCACAAGCTCATACTCAAATTTGCCAAGTTTTTCCTGGCTGGTTTGCTAGCTAACACGGGTCACCGAGAATTCTGGTTACTACCAATAACTGGCTGGGATTTTAATCTCTGGATGAACAAAGAGCTAAAAATATCAGTTTTGGTAACAATGATAAACTGAAAGGAGATCCTGAAATGTTTATTCCTCTATTCTTTTGTATTTGACATTTTAACTTGTTTATGGTGTCTGAGACGTGACTTTGACCGTTATCTCTTATAACTTTATATTAATATATACTAGCATAGTGGCCCATGTAACTGTGTGGCTAACAAGTGTCAATATACCGCTAATTCGTTATGATATGAGTTTCAACCTTACTAAATAACAACTCCAAAATATGTCTTTGTACATTTGAGTTTAACCCCTTATGATTTATGGGGCACGAAATAATAATATATGGTATTACAGAGTCTAATTTAAATGTTGTTTAAGAAATTGATTAGATTACAAATACTTGCGCTCAAAAGATACTTACACTTAGAAAAGAAGTCAACTCACCAATGTTCATGCATACAAATCAGAGTTAAATATATTAAATCTGTAATTACCTGATTAATACAGTTGTAGAGAAAAATAATTACCTTTCCTAAACACTCTCGGATGTATCGCCGACCGCACATGTATTGCTTGCAATGGCTTCAGAAGCTAATATGATCTACTGCTCGTATATGGTCACGTTTTGCATTGAATTAGTTTGTGTGCTTGCTAGATACTAATTCACATGGCTTTGGAGACTTGAAGTGCAGGCACCTCGCAGTCCCACATTGTGTGTCTACGCTTCTCTTTTCTTCTCTTCTGTTTTAACTAATGTTTGTAGATGTCTAGAGAACACCTCGAGTGTTTTTAGGGTTAAGAGCATAAGAGCATTCAGATTTTTTGGG
>JAYGGG010000168.1:12500-30000 GCA_036346245.1 Bonia amplexicaulis | reverse complement strand
TTCAGATTAAAAAGTATTTTTAGTATGAAAATATAATACCAACATAAGTTTGAAATATTTTATTTTAGTCCAAAATATATCCAGGAACTTTTGTGAATTTTCCTAGACTTTTTGGAATTTATTTCATATTTTTCTGAGCCTTTTTAAATTTTCTAGATTTTCGAAAATCTAAAATAAAAATTAAAACCCCAAACCCTCCATCCGGCCGACGCGTGGATCGGCTCGATCTCGCCGCCGCCGCCCCTACCATCTGCCCGTCCGCCCGCCTCCCTTCTACCGTCCGATCTACCCCGGTCCATCTCCCGCGTGCCTTCCACTTAACTCCTCAGCCGCCCGATCTCTTCCCTCCACATGGCCGCAATCCCCGCCGCCCGCCCCTCACTCTCTCGCTGCGCCCAGTGCCCGCCTATCACGCTGCCTCCCCGTGCTTTCCTTCTTCCTCCCGCTGCAACGCCATCTCCGCGCCATCGCCGCCATTCCCGCCGCCTGCACCCGGCCACGCCTGCCGCCTTGCCCATGTGTCGGCCCAGGTGGCAGCCCGGTGGCCGCCACCTCAGCGTCGTCCCGCCCCCGTCAGCACCACCTCACACCCCCACCACCTCATCACTCCACTGTAGTCCGTGGACTCGGCCCGACCGCCCGCATATCGTTGTCGGCCACCCCAGATCGACGTCACGACGTTAATAAATCCATTTTTCAGCAGAAGATAATTTGGCTGAAAATAAATCTTGCTGACGCAATAATTCCCTTTTTCCTTTAGAAAATAATTCCAAAATCCAACTTATTCATTTTTTATTTTAAATTTCGAGAGCCTGCTTCTACTTAGGCCCTAACTCCGATTTAGCCCATTCAAATTTCTAAATTCATCAAAAATTCCAAACTATCCATTTCTACTATCCTTTTAAATATTTGAAATTTATTTGGAATTTCAAATTTTAAATTTCAATACCTAATTCATTTTCAAAGCCTCAGTTCCATTCCAAATTTTCTGTGCACTTCCAAAATTCAAATTCAAACTTTGTAAATTCTTCATAAAATCCATTCTATTTTTCTAGGTCCAAATATTTTTTAGTAATTTCTTTTGCAATTAATCTTCCAGATATTCATTCTCCCTCGTGTGAACCTCAAATCCGTTGAAACTTTCTTCTAAATACATATAAAATTATAAACTTCCTTCCAGTAAATATATTCAATTTTTGTAATTTTATTGGTTTTTATGTGTTCGTTTGTTTTGGTGTTTTACGCGGGAACCCGACGTCAAAGAATTCTCGGATCCATGAAGAAGAAGGTCAAGACAACAGATGAAGGCAAGTCTCCTTCCATCATCTTGAACCTATGTTTACCAAAACCATTTTAATATTTTAAATTTAAATGCATTTGCTCTGTTACATAAAATGATAATTTCTGTTGTAAGGATAATAGTTAAACCGATAATTATTATGCCCTCATTTCATATTGACAACCATGTACATTTCTCACCCTAGGTTTCTCTTGTCTCAGTATTGAGATTATTATATAATTGTTAATTTTAGAACGGTAGTAATTGCTTAGACAAGCTAGTCGGTCAGTATAACCCTTCGGATGGAAAATTGATATGAATGATTTCATCTTTTTATTTAAATAATTCAGTGGCAATAAGTATTGCTGTTGTTCTTAAACTAAAATAAAATGGTGAAAATTGTTTTAGACTTGGGCGGATGGTAAGTTTGGATTGGTGCGGATTTAGCATGAGAACTTGTATTGTGAATGTTCCGTCTTAATCAATTAAGGACCGACGCTTGTGATTGTCCAAACTGAGCACTACCGTACAACCACAAGTCTATATGGGTACGACCTAGCTGATTAACTTATGATAGTCTAGTTTATGTACCACTAGTGAAAAGTAGGTACCAGGGATTTAATGGTTATTCACAGTGAGGGACAGGAATTTACTGTACTCATATGGCGCAAGAGGGGCTTCTGACTGGGTGGATTTAACCCCTCAGTGGTGAAACCTCAGCGGGTGGTGTCTAGCTAGACTAGAGTAAGGTAAAAGCTTTGTGATATTTTATCTTGGTCTCATGCCTAAGGAAGCATGTTGGCTATTAAGATGACTTATCTCTTGTGGGTAAAGTTGTACAACCTCTGCAAAGTGTTAAAACTATTCGAATAGCCGTGCCCACGGTCAAGGGCCGGCAAGGAATGCATTCACATGGTAGATCTTTGCATTTGATTTTAAAGTAAAAGTTTTGGGAATCCGAGAGTGGATGGAACTCCGGAGTTGTCCTGGCGGATGGAGCCGGTGTGGGTGGATGGAACCCGTAGTCTTGAACTTTGGCGGTTAGAGCCAGTTAACTATTGTTGGTGGATAGAACTTTCACTATAAAATTAATGATAGTTTTTGTTAAAATAATTACTTTATTAAATTAATGTCTTCGACGTATTTCAAACAAAATATTGCTTGATGCAAAATAACCATATAACCCTCCTTTGTTAAGCCTTGCATCTACTGTATTTTTCCCAAGACTTGCGGAGTACTTTATGTACTCACATGCTGCACTCAAAACCAATCTCAAAGGAATATGAAGCTCAAGAAGGAGATTACGACTACTTCGCGTGTGAATTCGACGAATGCTTTCCGGAGTACTAGGTTGCGCTTCCCCAGTCAATTGCCTGTGGCGTATTGATGGGTCTTCATCAGAGTTTATTTTGCTTCCGCTGTGTTTTGTGTGGTTGTGAGGTCTTGAAACCTCAGTTGTAATAAAGAGGCCATTTGGTCTGTACTCTCTATTATTGTAATAAAGTGTGGTTGGTTATGTATTCATCACTGTTTGACTGTGTGCACCAGCTTTGATCTGGGACTAGTGCTGTAATACACAGAGAGTCCATATTCGAAACCGGTCCCAACAGAGATGGTATCGAGCCAATTTGACCGTAAGACGTGACCTAGTTAGAATGGTCGTTAGTAGAAGAGCTTCAAAATTTATTTTGTGAAATAAAATTTTAATAAAGTGCTATCCTCATCTTTTCTCTTCTTTCTATCCTTACCTTCGTCATGGTATTCTTCCTTCTCTATCTGCTTATTTCCTTTTCGAAATGATAATTGTATTTCCTTCCCTCTGTAATTTCTATAGATGGCACAATGAGTTTGCGTCTAAGAAGCACTTGGAGAAGCGCGTCATCATGAAGGAGCGAGGATTAGTTCTTTAGTTGTAGTACCCAAGTAAAGTCATACGATTTTAGAACGCTTATATATTACTTGTGTTCTCTCTTGTGTGTTGGGTTGAGATGTTATTTAGTTTTCCCTAATCTCTTATCTATGCTACTTCCCTCTTACCTTGTGCTAACCCAGTTACCACAACTATGCAAGCTCTAATTCTTTCACTGTAATCCAAGTTTGAAGATTTTTGGAGACCAAGAGTATATGGAAGACAACAAATTTATGGAAAGTGCTCTTGTCGGGAAATCTGTATTAATCAATGAATGTCACGTTAGGTAATTTGGAGAATTATTGCTAGCGTGATATATTTGGTGTAGAATTGGCAAGACTGGATAATATTCAAGAGGATTGAGATGAAAAGGTATATTTGTGGATACCAATTGATTATAAACAAATCTAAAGAGTGTCATCTTTGTGGATTGACTAGAGAATAAATACAAAGTTGAACTTGGGGAAGCTAGTTAGATCATGGGAAAAGTCTAAACTTTGCCTTGGATTTATTATCTAGGATTGAAAGGAACAATTGGATGTAAAACAAGATTTTTGTTGAAGGGATTATTTGTGATCGTTGGAAAATTAGTATTAAGAGATTGATCCAGTAAAGGGAGAGATTAAAAGATTAAGAAGTTGAATTATCATAAACAATTCATGATATCAAATTAATAATCTGGAGGATTTAAATTATTTATGGGAGATAGATTGTCCGATAAGAATTAATTGAGGTACTTGAATTCATTCAAATTTGGTGGAACCGAAATGATGATTATCAAGAGATTGATGTTGGTGGATTAATGAATATTAAATTATTACTTTGATGATCTTACAATTGAGCAAAGAATAAAAGTTATTGGATTCTTGTTAAAAAAATTCTATGGTTTGTAGTCGATTCAAATTAGAGCAAAGAATAAAAGTTTATAGGATTATTTGTTGAAATCAATGTGAAATCAATAAGGTGCATTTGTGGTATATGATATTGGAATCAAGCATTTTTGAAAAGTTAAAATAATTATGTCTTTCTCGGATGAACACTTACGGAAATTAAGCCCTTTTTGGTGGAATTATGAATTAATCGATAGGATAAGGGCAATTGAAGTTAACCCAGAGCTTGTAGCCGACTAAAGATGTACCACTCCGATTTGTTGTTGTCTTTCAGGCCGTAGCATTTCAGAAGGAGTCCGAGAGTCCTGGATTATGGAAGTCTTCATATACGCTAGGGATAGCGAGCACTAGCCACACACCTTCAGGAGCCTGGACAGGAGGAGCACGGCTGCCAATGCTCTTTAGGATGCTACCTGCCTAGCCTCTGCACATCTCTACGAGATCCATGAGTCTACCTTGCTATTGTCTTTGTTTTGCTTCTACCCATCCTGCCGGGAGGGAGCTCGCCATAGCGAGACCTTTATTCTAGTAGATGAGGATGATCTGATGTTGACCCATCAAGTCCAGCTTAGCATGCCATGGGGTCTACCGACACCGAGGCAATGGATGAGATCAACAACCTTTGTCAGTTCTTGCTTGCTAGCTACAGCCAGGTGGGGACCCTCTAGGAGTAGCTCGCCAAATGCAAGAAGGCACTTGTCGTAGTGGAGAGCGAGAAGTCCGTTGCACTCATTGAGCTTTAGAGGAGTGTGCAATGCCCCAGCCCACCGGTTACCATCACTCTTCATGGTATCCACCATGGGAATAGCCACAGTCGCTCCTACTCTAGCACGTCTAGCCTCAATGGCAATTGTTCCAGCTCCTTTACCGAGCTACAGGTCCCATTTGCCTCAAGCGCTAGCTCCATGAAGGAGTTAAACTGAAATTGCCCACACATAAGTTAAAGAAATCGGTGATACTTATTTCACCTAGAGGACTTATCACTACCACCCTAGTAAGCCCTGGGGTAGAAATTTCTATGGAAGATTTAGATTCCTAGCGACATGATAGTATTAAAATCCCAAACATTGGATATCATATTAGGAATGGATTGGATGGCAAGACATCAAGGATCAAGGTGTAACAAATTGTGCCACCAAAAGAGTGAGCTTAACCAAATGCCAAGGATTAACCATAGAAGTTAATGTAGACTGTCCGTATTGCTGGGGTCAAGCAGTTTATCATTTCGAAGATGTGCCTGTAGAAGGTGTGCTTGTGGTACAAGACTGCCCTGAGGTCTTCACAGAAGAATTACTAGGCACGCTACCTAACCAGGATATAGAATTCATCATTTACTTGATACCTAAAACCGCTCCAATTGCTAAGCGACCATATAGGATGGCAGTCAATGAACTTGAAGAATTGAAGAAACAAATCTATGAGTTATAGGGTAAAGGATTTATTAGGTCGAGCTCCTTACCATGGGGTTCGTCGTTTGTGAAGAAGAAAGATGGCACAGCTAGAATGTGTGTAGACTATAGAGCCCTGAATGAAGTAACTATTAAAAACAAGTATCCTCTGCCATGCATAGATGATTTATTTGATGAACTTTCTGGAGCCACGATGTTTTCCAAGATAGATATGCGGTCAGGGTATCATCAGCTAAATTCAGGGCTGAAGATATTCCCAAGACGGCGTTCACCAACCGACATGGCTTGTACGAGTTTATGGTCATATCCTTCAAACTAACAAATACTCCAGCCTATTTCATGAACCTCATGAATAAGGTATTCATGGAATACATGGAAAAATTTGTGGTGATATTCATTGATGGCATTCTTATCTACTCTAAGAATACCGAAGAGCATGTCGAGCACCTACGATTAGTGTTGGAGAAACTTAAGGAGTACCAACTATACACCAAGTATAGTAAGTGTGAATTCTGGCTACACAATATTAGCTTTCTAGGGCATATGGTGTTGGCTGGAGGAGTGGTGGTTGATCCAGGTAAAGTACATGATGTTTTGGAATGGAAGCAACCTACTTTAGTGACTGAAGTATGGAGTTTTCTTGGATTAGCCGGATATTATAGACGGTTTATTGAGGGATTCTCTAAGATTGCCAAACCCTTAACCCAATTACTCACTGAGGACAAAAATTATGAATAGACAGAAACATGTGAAGAGAGTTTCTAGGAACTGAAGAAAAGACTAACCTCTGCCTCAGTATTATTTCTGCCAAATATATGCAAGGATTTTGAAGTATAATGTGATGCTTCACGCCAAGGCTTAGGATGTGTACTCATACAAGGAGGAAAAGTCATGGCCTATGTATCAAGACAACTCCATCCATATGAGGAGAATTATCCAATTCACGACATGGAGTTAGCTTCTGTGGTACATGCCCTAAAAACTTGGCATCACTATTTGAGCAGTAACCACTGTGATATATATACATATATACATATATATATATATATACTATTATAAAAGAATGAGTTGGTGGTTGTACGTTCATTCTCCTTCAACCGTTCTATTCCCTTAACTTCTCACCATTCTTCACTTACCAACTGATCAGAACAACTCTCTTCTATAGCACGATTCTCTATACATTTAGTAAGTTCCGTTGTAACGCACGGGTACGTAACTGGTGAGCATTAAAAACTAACAGCGATCAACGACATCAAGTTCGGTGGGATTTAATTGTTCTTGTCGCGGGCTCCAGGGGCTAGGGCCGCATTAAATAAACATCCTTCTCTCATTTATTCAACTGCGTAGGTGTACGTGGGATGGAATTATGTCGCATTGGGGCTTAATTTGTCCGTCTGTGGAAGGTTACGCTTTTTTTTTTTACTTTTGACAGAGACTCACAAGAGAAGCCCTAATAAATAAAACGGTTTCTCGATATCGTTTCTTTAAATAATTTTTAAGTTTAAAACTATATATCATTACTATTATAAAAGAATGAATTGGTGGTTGTATGTTCATTCTCTTTCAGCCGCTCTGTTCCCTTAACTTCTCACTATTCTTCACTTTTCAACCAATCAGAGCAACTCTCTTCTACAGCTCGATTCTCTATACATTCAATGAGTTCCGTTGCAACGCACGGGTATATATATCGATCACAAAATCTTCGAATACATATTCACACAATCAGATCTCAACCTGAGGTAAAAAAGATGGCTGGAATTAATCAAGGATTATGATATAGGCAACCACTACCACCCTAGGAAAGCCAATGTGGTAGCTGATGCTTTGAGCCACAAGGCATATTGTAGCAATGTAATGGTCCTAGAATAGCAACTAGAGCTCTATAAGGAATTGATGACACTCAATCTAGAGATAATAGAGCAAGGCACTATAGTTATGATGGAAATACAACCACCCCTAGAAGATCAAAATAAGGCAGCCTAGGAACAAAATTCTGGTGTCTAGCAATTTAAGTGCCTCATGGCAAAGGGAAAAGCCCCCCAAGATGATTGAAGATCAGCAAGGAGTCTTATGGTATGGGAAGCGTATCTTTGTTCCCCATCAGAAAGAGCTTAAGAAGTACTTAAAGAAGCCCAAAACTCAAAGATATTCCTTTCATCCCGAAGCACCAAAATATATCAAAACATGAAGCAATGGTACTAGTGGCCTTGCATGAAGAGAGACATTACTAAATCGTGGTATGTTGTGATGTATGCCAAAGAGTCAAAGCCAAACACCGAAGTCGGCGAGGATTACTACACCACTCCAAATTCCCAATGGAAATGGGAAGAAGTAGCAATGGACCTTATTATGGGCTTTCCACAAACAAAGATGGGGTATGGTTCCATATAGGTCATAGTAGATCGGGTACCAAAAGTCACCCACTTTATTCCTATCAAGACCACATTCAGAGGACACTGTTTTGCGAAGTTACATATGCCCCGCATTATATGCCTGCATGGAGTACCCAAGAGGATTGTCTGAGATTGAGGTTCTCAATTTACCTCGAGTTTATGGGATAGTCTTCATGAGGCCCTCGGGACTCACCTGAATTTTAGCATAGCTTATCACCCGCAAACAGATGAACAAACTGAGCAAGTTAACCAGATTCTTTAAGATATACTTCAAGCTTGTGCCATAGAGTTCACCAAGGATTGGGAGAAATACCTACCTTATCTTGAGTTATTCTATAATAACAATTATCAATCTAGCCTAAAATGTCCTTATTTGAAACCTTGTATGGTAGGATGTGTCGAACCCCATTGCATTGGATTGAAGTAGGGGAAGGCTATGTCTTTGTGGCGGATACCCTGAATCAAGCTAAAGAGAAAGTGGACTTAATCAGAGATCGACTAAAGGTAGCACAATCAAGACAAAAGAGTTATGCTAACAACCGAATGAGAGATGTAAGTTTTGAAGTGGGTGACCATGTTTACTTGAAGGTATCTCCACTGCGTGGGACCAAAAGATTCAAAGTCAAAGGCAAGTTGTGCCAAGATATGTGGGACAATTCTAATCATTGCCAAGAAGGGAAAGGTGGCCTACTAGCTAGAACTGCCAGAAAATTTAGCATATATATACACAACATATTCCACATGTCACAGCTCAAGAAGTGTCTTCGAGTGCCAGAAGACCAAACTTTGCTAGATACCATTGAGCCAAGAATGACCTGACCTACTAGGAGCGCCCCATCAAAATCCTCAATGTTGTAGAAAATAAGATAAGAAATCAGACAATTACAAGAATAAGCCACATGGAATGAGAAGATCACCTAAGGAGAGATTACCCCTACTACCTCAGACTAGGCGAAATCTTAGGGTTGAGATTCTTTTTAAGGGAACTAAACTTGTAACATCCCCAAAATCAAGACATATAAAAATGTGTAATTTTTAAAAGTTTTTGACTTGCTTAAAAATAAATTTAGAAGGATAGGGGCAAGTAATAAGAACTTAATTTAAACTAGAATACGAATCTGAAAAGATAATCCAAAAAATTAGGTAGCAGAATTTGAAGCAAAACTCTTGCCAAACCAAAAATCAGGTGTAAAATTTGAAGGTTGTAAAGAATGTTACAATTTACAAAATTAAAGTCGTAGGCTCAGTAATAAACTAAATAAAGGGAATTTAAACTCAGAAGTAAATTGGGAGCTAAAACTGAGAATTTAAATCAAGATGTAACTTGCAAAATTAAAATGTGAGCTTAACCATAAAATAAATGAATGGAACTTAATTCAAGGAATTAAAAATCACAAAACTCAATTATACCAATGCCAAATTATGGAAGGCCTCAAAATTCAATTTCACATTAGCACTATCTACTAATCCAGTGAATAGTGCAGCAAAATCATAGAGCATTCCAGATTATAAAATCCAGGTCTGACACCCTGCCCACCTCCCACACCGTGATGTCCTTGACGATGCCAAGATCGGTGGCCGCACCTCCCGCTCCCTCTTTCGCGTCGCCGGATTGGGCACCGCCATATTGACCGTTGGATTGGTTGCCGCCATTGCTGTCAACCGCCACGATTACCTCTTCTGTACTACCTCTGCCAAATAGAAACTAAGCCACACGCTTTAGGTTTCTATAGAGTGCTGCTTTCCAAAAAACAACCTATTCATGTTCTTCTTCACGTCGATCTAATCATCGTGTCGTCCAGCACCACCTATTAGACTTTGCTATCTTGGTTACCGCATCATCCAACATCGCCTACCAATGACTTTCATTCCATCAGTTACGATCCCATTCTCGAAAACAAAACTCCATGCAACGAACTATAGGTTGTGGTCTTCAATCATGGAGATCAAGCTCGATGGTATCCGCCTCTGGGACATGTCACTGGTACATGACTTTGTGCACTACCATTGGTTCAGCCTCCTACCAGGCAGCCTACTTCTACACCTCTTGCAGGAGATGAGGCCATCAAGAAGGAGGAATAGGTTGCCACTGTTGCTGCTAATGTTGCTGATGAGGTTTTGAGTATGCCATTGATACTTTTGAGCGGTGGTGTGCTGATGAAGCTCGTGTTCGACCAATCCTATCAGTTAGCATCGACGACATCATCTAGTTAGACATTGTTGGTTTGTGTCCTACTCATCAGATCTGGGAGTACTTGCATGAGTGATACCAAAGAGAGCGGTTGTGCTTAATTATTTTTGCTTCAACACGAGCTAAAGAAGCTTCACCAGGAGGACTCCATCTATGATATCTACTGAGCCCTGCCCAGTCTCTAGCACCGGCTGGATGTGCTTGCTTCTCCGCTTTGCCAAGAATGTCATAAGATACGTATGCGATCATCACCGTCTTTGCCTTTATGACCTCATCTGCCATCTTTGCCTAGAGTTTGAGTTTGTCAGGGCTCAACTATTGAGCCACTCGCTTCGTTTGACTAGTACTAAGGCCCTTTTGATGCTTCATGCTAAGCATCTTTGGTGCGGGTTAGTAGCACGATCTGCTCTAGCCGTGCTACGCCTCTTTTCTTCGACTACGGTGATGATTTATGCATCGACTATAGTCCCTACCCAGACGCCTGTTTTGGCTCCAATTTTTGCACCAACTAGAGTTCAGTGCAATTATTACAAGAACTTCAGGCATAACTTTCAGAGTTGTGCTATGTGAAAAAAGCAAAACAAGGTGTGTGGGGGTGGACGATCCAAGGAGGACTGGAAGGCCCTTCCTCTATAGGAGAACTGATCAGCATGTCAGGTTCTCAGTGATGTGACTCTGTTCAGCAACTCCATCAGGCTCTTCTTCAGCAACTCTCTCGGAGCTCAGTAGTTTCTACCAGTATAGCTCAAACACCTCCTCTAGGTACTTCTTGGGTTCTGGACTGTGCCTCTTTCCACATGACACCGAACTCCACATCGCCCACATCTCTCACTTCAGAAGGACCTCCTATTTTTTTCTATCTCTATTTAGACAGCTGACGATGCTCTGTCCGTCAACTATCATGACACCTTTTTGTCCACTGATTTTTCTGTTCTAGCTATTTTCCATGTTCCCTAACTTACCACGTAGCTCCCCTCGATGGGTTAGCTCACTGATTTTGGCTATAGGGTTGGTTTTGACCCTCGCTCTTATTTCGTCCGAGATCGATAAACAGGAATGGTACTTCAGACTATTCGATGTCATAGGGATCATTAGGGTCTCTACATCCTTGACCGGCTCCATCTTCCGTCCACTTCGGTTGCTCATATCACCTCTATGTCTACCTCCACCTCCACTACTGCCATCACCTCTGGAGCTTTTGCATAGTGGCATCATTGTTTAGGTCACTTGTGTTGGTCTCGCCTTCTGTCATTAGTTTGTCATGGTGTTCTTGGACATCTTACTGTTTACACGACCATATTTTGTCAGGGTTATAAGCCAGGTAAGCAACTACAACTTTGTTATCATTCTAATGAGTCCTTATCTTCTTGTCCTTTTGATTTAGTTCATTCAGATATATGGGGATCCATACCTATTATCTCTAAAGGTGGGCATAAGTTTATGTGATATTCATTGATGATTATTCCCATTTTACATGGCTTTTCAATATGTTTATTCGTGGCCAGTTTCTTGCGATATATCATAGCTTTGCAATGATGATTCGTACATAGTTTGATTCTTCTATCTGTACTTTTCGCTGTGATTGTGATGGCGAATATTGTTCTAACACTTTTAGATAGTTTCTTTTTTAGCAAGGCACTTTTTCCTAGTCTTCTTGTCCTGATGTCCATGCTCATAATGAGGTTGTTAAGCATAAACATCGTCATTTGGTTGAGGCACCATAGTTCTGGGCTGAGACTATTTCTACGGCTACATAAACATATCGATATGTAGCCTTCCACTGCTCTTAGGGATGTCAGTCCTGTAGAGTGTCTATTCTCAAGCCCTCTTGTGTACCCACCTTCGTATTTTTTGCTGAACTTGTTTTGTCCTGCCGCAACTTTGTGAGTGCACAAAACTATCAGTTTAGTCAATTGAGTGTATGTTTTGTAGTTATAGCTCTGAGCATAAGGGTTATTGCAGCTATGATCCTTTTGTTCGATGGCTCAAGATCTCACGAGACACTGTCTTCGATGAATATCGGCCTTTCTTTTATCGAGATTTGGCTCCTTGTCCTATTTCTATCGTTAAGACGATCTCATAGTTGCCTTTTTGACTCTTCATCTATTTCTCCACTACCATAGTTTTCCCCTGGTTTGTCTCCAGTGGTTCATTTTGTACCCCTGCCTCCTGTGTTGCCTCCTGTAGCACCGCCTCTTGTCCCTGCGACACCACTATCTCGTTTCTCTAGTGTTCACTACTGTAGGTGTCCTCGTCCTTCACCCGCCTCCTTTCTTGGTATCTTGCCGACGTCTTCATCTGAATCTCCAGATGATGCTCCCCGTTACGCCCTTTGTGACCGGACACTCATTCAGCCTCCTAACTATCTTGGCTTGCTCTAATGGCTCATGCTATCTCTGTTACTGAGCCTAGTTTTCATCGTGAGGCTGCATCTTATTCTGAGTGGTAACTCGCTATGGCAGAGGAGCTTGATGGTCTTGGGATATTGTACCGACACCTATACATGTTCGCTCTATCATGTGCATGTAGGTGTACAAGATTAAGACCTAGTTTGATGATACTACAGAATTCTACAAGGCACATCTTGTGGCTCATGGTTTCCAGCACGAGTATGGTTGTGACTGCGATAAGACTTTTGCCCTTGTTGCCTATATGATCATTGTATGTACTCTTGTTACAGTTTCTTCTATTTGTTGGTGGTCTCTCACAGCAGCTGGATGTTAAGAGTGTATTTCTTAATAGTGTTTTGCATGATGAGGTCCACCTACAACCACCACTTGGGTATTCTGTTCTAGATTGGCACGTCTATCGTCTTCATCATACTTTTTATGGTCTCAAATAGGCTCCTCATGGCTGATTTGCTCATTTTATCTCAGTGATTACCGCTGTTGGTTTTACTGTCAGTTCCCACAATCCTGCTCTTTTGTCCATGTCTCACCTCGGGTAGGACACTGCTCCTTGTATATGTCAATGACATGCTCATCACTGGTAATGATTCCTTGTTCATCACATATGTAAAGAAACATCTCAGTGAGTAATTTATGATGACTGATCTTGGTTATATTACGTACTTCCTTAGGATTGAAATCACTTCCACACATGAAGGCTACTATCTCTTCCAGCAGAGGTATGTTCAAGATATTCTTGATCATTCTAATCTAACTGACGCTCACACTGCTGAGACTCCTACGGAACTATCCCTTCATATTTGTGCTGTTGATGGTGATTTTCTTGAGGATCATACTCGATATCACTATCTTGTTGGGAGTTTGGTGTATCTTATAAGCACTCGTTCGGATATTGCTTATGTTATTCATATCTTAGTTCATGGCTTCCCCTAGCCATCTTCACTACAGTCACCTTCTTCGTATTCTTCACTACTTGTGTGAAACTATCTCTCGTCATTTGTTTTTCTCTGGTTCCAACTCACTATAGTTTCAGGCATATCCCCATGCGAGTTGGACTAATGATCCTTCTAGTTATCATTTTCTTTCTGCTTAATGTGTTTTTCTTGATTTCTTGGTTACTTGGAAAACAAAGAAACATAGTGCAGTTTCTCGTTCGAATGCTAAGACTGAATTGAGAGCTATAACAACAGTAACAACAAAGGTTTCTTAGTTGAAATAGCTACTTGCAGATTTTGAAGTGCTTACTCTCAAGTTTGTGCTACTATAGATTGCTGACTTCTTTACAAAGCTATAAAGATGAATGCAATATTTGTATTTTCTTTTTAAACTATATGTGATCTACCTTAAGTTTAAGAGAGGTCACCGTAACAGTCACCACTGCGACACGCCGAGATTCGCTCAACGCCGGCGGATGCCAGATCGGTACTACGTACATGCGAAGCGGGTCCGTGATTCTGCCTTTTAACTCTCCACGATGCCTGCTACTTCGTCATCTTTGACCTTGATTGGCCGCGATCTTGGCGCCTCTTCTGCTGCTTCGTCCATATTCCTCCCAGACTGTGTCCCTCGTTAAGAAGGCATAAATAGACTTGTATCAGAATAACTTGCCCCCAAGATTCTTGATTGCTACTGATTATCATGGCATTTTGTAATGTACAACCCAGGCACTGTTGGGTACAAATGAACTGCAACAAAAAGGAAAAGAACGTAGAAAAACACTAAATACTGTTTTACAGTTGAATCGATCTTAGTTCACTATTACTTACAGAATGTACACCATTCGAACGCCAATCTCACCTCTTGCTGTACACTCGATCACTACTTTAATCTAAACCTAAAAATTGCAGAAATCCAGTTCACTCAAAAAAACCGGGCCTATTCTATCCACCAGGACATATTGCAGACTTAACACAATTCTACTTCAACATATCTGCACTATGCTGGAAAGCCCCCAAAAATAGGAGGAAGCTTCAGGTTTGGAGTATCACGCGTGTTTCTGGAATTCTGAAACTGCATTAGGCTGACGGATGCAGGAGACAAAATGCAGCTTGTCAGCGGCATGCAGTTGAGACTGCCATTCCTGCAACCGGTGACTACATTGCCCAGAATCTATCCGGATCAGGGCTATATAACGAATAATCCTGGATCTCCAAATTTGCTACGTGCCAATTGACCAATCCAGCTTGCAGTGACTTGATAAGAAATAGGATAATAGGTAGTAACCACCATTCGTTATCTTCCCTGCTCTTGAAGCTGCACAGGTGCCGGAGAACAAAGAGATTAACATGTAAGATATGGCAAGTTGTGGGTTCTTTTCAATCAACGGAGAATCCCAATACGGGTGTAACTCCAAAATACATTGTTAAAGGATTTTGGATTGAGCTTGGATATTGCTTGCATCCAAATACAGATCGTAAGATTACCACATATTGAATCAGAGAGACAAGACAATCAGATATACCCAATTCATATTAGATTTCGGTATTCGTTCTAATTTCAAGTATGCTATTTAGAGCTAGAGTTGTACAGTTTAAATCAAGACACGATTCAGATAAAGTTGCACATGTTTTTTTTTTGCACTTCATTCAAGGTTCAATTCTAAAATAGAAATTCTGAAATAGCTTAGTAGTTACGTAACAAATCAAATTATTTTAATACAGACTTGGATAGAGTAAGAGATATTCTAATAGAAAATTATTATCTAAATCCTTATTGTTGTACCCAACAGTGGAAAAAATTGGAAATTTTCGTAAGTCTGTGCTTATTTCAATTCCCAACTAGACATGTCTAATTGTCTAAGTCACAACATGCAGCACTACGGGTTTTCCTAACCCCAACAAATACCACCTAAACTCTTAGTTTTAGCTGGGAAATGAGAAAGTCTTATAAATTATAATAAGCTGGATTCCTGAATAATGGAACTCATTTTCTTTTTGGGGAGAATCAATCATTTTGTTTTTTGGGAGAATTAATACTGCAACTCGGTTCAAAATTGGGTCGAGGAGCAGCTGAGCGACCCACATTCTTCCAAGGACATATTTAGGATGAGAAGGGCAGTCTTTAATAAATTGCACAAAACTCTAGTTCTAAAGAAGCACTTGGATTGTTCCTTTAGATGTGTGCTGCCCCGCAATCAAATCAGCAGGCACAGAATAGATTTGAGCATTCTACCAATCATGCTAACGATCACTTCAATAGGGTTTTAGACGCGGTTGCAAAAATGGCATGAGATATTATACAGCCGATGGACCCGCAGCTCCACAAGGTCCATAGGTGGCTGCAGGAGCCGTGTTTTCATCCGCATTTCAACAACTGTATTGGGGCGATTGACGGTGGGCATGTGGCAGTATCTGTACCTAGTCGTGCAACACCAAGACACTACAACCGGCATGGATACACGAGCCAGAACGTGCTCGCAGTTTGTGATTTCGACCATCGTTTTACTTTCGTGTGTGCTCGGTGGGGTGGCGTAACGGACGACACGTGTCCTACAGGATTCCATGGTGACTTACCAAGACCGCTTCCCACACCCTCCGCAAGGTGTGTTTGCTGTCGTCGGTACGGTACACATTTCTAAAGAGATTTGGGTGCAGTCGTTAACTTGTTCTCCGCCTTTTTTCATTGCAGGCAAGTACTACTTAGTGGATTCCGATTACCCAAACAAGGGTTCCTAGCTCCATACAAGAATCAGAGATACCACGTACCAGAGTTCGCATGAGGTGCACAGCCAGTTAGGATCAAAGAAATTTTTAACTATCGCTCCGCCCTTCAAAATGTGATCGAGCATGCATTCAGTGTTTGGAAGCATAGGTGGCGCATCCTGTTGAGCGTGCCGAGCTACGACGTCAAGACAGAAGAAAGTTATAGCGACGACCATAGCATTGCATGACTATTGGACATTGACAATGAGGGTTACGTGCTAGGTGAGGGTGGGGACACGGAGTCTCTAGATGGCAATCTTGGGAGGTCAAACAGACCCATAGACACGCTTCGAGATAGCATTGCACGTGCTTTGATAGGTTGACTTACGGTAGTACAGACTATTCATGGATTATTATGTTGTAATGTGTAAACAATACTACCATGTTGTACCTCTATATTGTAATTTTCACGTTGAGCTTGTGCATGTTGTAACGTACTATGTAATTTCGTATGTCAATTCCGTACGTCGCATGACGGTCCAAACGTTGTAGTGTCGTGTGTTGCATCGTCGTTGAGCAAGTAATCTTCTCGTTATGTAATCTTGGATGAAAGATTTGTTATCATTGATGGATTGCTCAGAGACCAGGTGTGGGTCGAGGAAACCCACCGGTTCTCGTCGTCGCCGTACTTGTTGGATCATGGATCTATACGTAGGCAATGTGTTATAACATTTATCGGTGTTACATGAATATAGAACTTGATTGTACAGTATACTTATAGTGTCCAACATCGTAGAAGTCCTCCACGTCATCGTAAAACTTGATTGTACAACACATTTGTGAATTATTACAGATGGTTATTGATACAATATCACAGATGGTTCATAATAATAACCATCTATAAAAATATCACAGACGGTTATTCGTATGAACTGTCTGTCATAGTTGCGCATCACAGATGATACACGGTCATACTTGTAAAACCATATGTGATAATTACAGTACAAACGGTTCTCCATGAACCATCTGTGATGTAGCCGTTCAGTATAGCCTCTTGTAGTAGTGCATATGCACTCAGCTATAAGCCACCAATACGAACGCCACTGAAGCCGCTTCTATCAGCTACTACAATTCATTTACAGCCAAAAGGCCTAAACTGTAGCCGAAAACCATCAGCACAAACTAATACAAACGCCTTTAAATTCAACACATTCTTGGTCTTTCCTCCAAAAATTAAGTTCCAGACATGTAAAATAATCCAAAGGGAACGTTTCTACGTCAGGTTAACTCTGAACAAATTGTAAACTGCCATGAACTAGGGTTCATAACAGGGTAAACACCACCAAGAGGATGGCCGGATGGCGTCGGCGTAGAAGGGGG
>JAYGGG010000168.1:0-7500 GCA_036346245.1 Bonia amplexicaulis | reverse complement strand
CCTAGCTCCACTCGAACACCATGTCGCTCAAGTTGGGGGCTCCCGTGGCTATTAATCCAAGAAACAACAGGTCCCAAAGTTGCGCGGATGCTTCCTTGCCTTACTGTCCTCAACTGAGCATTCAAGCCAGCAACTAATCTGTTCCATATCGCAGTCGATACATACTAGGAAAGGAAACAAAGTCACTGGGAGTGACTAAACAAAAATTTGCATTTTGTAGCATATTTACCAAAAACTGACAAGTATTTTGATATCATCCGCATAGAGGCTCAATAAATCTAGAATATCAGATCTAAACCAGTTTTAACTAACACCGCATGATTTCAGTGACCCTTAGTGCAAGAAACTATGCACCTAACATATCCAGATCAATGACTGACAAATTCTCCACTTGACAATGTAGAACAAAGTGGCTAGTCCTCATGTAATAATTTAATTGAAAACCAGGAATATATCTGTAGAAACAAAAAATTATTGGTGTCCTTAACATCACCATTAAGTTGATCTTATTTTTACCTGGCCAAGAAGATTTGATAACAATGTATCGCTGTGTAGGTAGTATGGGGACATATAGCTTCCATCACCACCAAAAATTAGACACATAGGGAACCTCTTCTGGATCGTGGATGTTACATCAAGTCGTTTCTCATCACCTCCAAGAAAGAAATCAATGTAGGCAACCATCAAGTCTGGTGTTGAACCAACCTGTCAAGTTCAAACAATTACCTGTGTGCTCTATATATAGACCTATTTGTCTACAACATAGATAATGCACCAGTTGTTTTCCCTCAATTCCTAACACAGTGCTGCTCACAGTTCAGGTTAAAGGGCTAACAAACAATATCATTCAAATCAGAAGTATGGACTATGGAGTGTTTTACCCTGTTTTACCCGACTGAATAATCTCTGTTTTAACACATGTTCCAGAAGTATTTGGTGAGTCACATTGAGTTTACATACATTGTTAATGTTAGATATGTATTACATATCGTGTATTTACCCTACTATATGAGGGTTTTCTGCATATATGCCGACCTGTACATGTATATATATTGGCCCATTGGCCTTATGATAAATACAAGTGCTATTCTAACATGGTATCAGAACTAGTACCTAGGGTTTCGTCATACCTAGGGTTTTGCCTGGCTTGCCGCTTGTTCTTTTCCACCGCCGCTCGTCGTCGTGACCTGACGCCGCCGCCTCCTCAGCTTTACTGCAACCTCCACCGTTGCCGTTGACGGGTCGTCGCCAAAGGGTCACTGTCGGTGAGACGCAGCCGTCCAGATCCCACCCGAGGTCGTCGCTCCGCCCCCGCCCGAGGCCGTCGCCGCCGCGGCCGCCATCGTGCTCTCTCTTGGCGTCACGGCCACCGCCGGGACCGCCGTTGCCGATCTCGCCCGAGACCGCTGCCGCCGATCCCGCCGAGGCCGCCGCTCCAACCGGATCGCCTCGACTCTGCCGTCGGTGAGTCCGGATCGTCTCAACTACCGCCGATTCCGTCACCGACGGCTCCGTCCGGATCGGCTTCCTTGAGGTCGGCCGCCATCGACTCCGCTCGAGACCGTCGTCGTCCCGCCGACTTCGCCGTCACGTCGCCGTCGTCCCGCCGACGTCGCCGTTCGCCCGAGCTCTGATTCGTGGCGACGTGAGCGACCGACCGATCGCTCGGCTCTCGGTCGGTTTACCGAATCAAACAAAAGAGAAAAAAAGGAAAAAAAGAGAAGTTTTGCATTGCACTTATTGCAACAAGGATGGACATGTGGAACAGTTTTGCTACAACAAGGATCTTCGTCGTGGTGCTCGTCCTTCGAGGGGCACTGGAGGTTCCTCTTCTCAGCAGAGTTCTGGTAACTCTGACACTCAGCAGCTTCTCACATTGTTAGGACGTATGGTTGCTTCTACATCGTTTGGTTCTGCTGGTTCTACTGCTCAATCTTCCGGTAAGAGACCACCTTCTACTTCTCCTTCCTCAGGTACATCACCTTGGATTCTTGATTCTGGTGCTTTTCATATGACATCTGATTCCACCTGTCTTACTTCATTAGTTCTTTAGTTGCTCCTATCACTGTCCACACAGCAGATAGTACATCTCTTTCTGTCATAGGACGAGGCACTCTTTCAAATTCCTCTTTTCATGTTCCTGTTGTTTCTCATGTTCCAAAACTAACCATGCAGCTCATATCTGCTGGCCAGCTCACTGATCATGGTTGTCGTGTTATTTTCGATTCTGATTCTTGTTGTGTTCAGGATCGTCGCACGGGGACTCTGGTTGGTACTGGCCCTCGCCGCCGTGACTCACAATGCAGCTGGGAGCTTGACCGCTTCACCTTCCTTCCACGCCCAGTCCGTCTTCTTGCCTCCACCACTACCTCCTCTGCACTGTTGTCGCCTCCACCATCGTTTGCTCGGTGGCATCATTGCTTAGGACATCTTTGTGGTTCCGTATGTCTTCATTACTCATAGTGAACCATGTATATGAAGTATTTTAGTGGGACAACAGTTCTTGAAGAGTAATGCTGCGTAGAGACTCAAAATGACAATTATAAGAAGTGATTAAGACATGGACTAAGGTAGCTAACAAGTGCCAAGATAATTAGCAAGTGGATATGTACAAAATATCACAACAATTATGTCAAATGCAGTCAGAAGTGCAAAATTCAATTAGCCAAGACAAAGTGCATACAGACCCAAGATCAATACAATTACATAAACCTTCAAAATGCTTCAGATGAACAAGAACGAACAAATCCTAAGTAGCAATGAATGAACGACTCAGAAGCCTAAGGAATTACTAATATACTAGCGAAATACAAACGAATTAGAAGTCAATTAGAAGTAGATTCTTAACGAAAAAATAGCAAATCAGGATAATAAAATTATTAAGAACTTGTATCAACAAAAATTAAATTGAAGAATTAGGAAGTAATAAGAACTAATAAATTAAAATTATAAAAGTAATCAACAAATATAGTGAAATAACCAAAATTAGAAAATCGGATTTAACAAATTAATTCAAAATAAAGTGTATAAGAATTAAAATAAATTAAGGAAATTAAATAGGCAACTAAGAATAAACTAATAATAAGATAATCATAAATAGCTAAAGATTAGAAGCTCAAGAATAATTCAATCATTACATAATTGAGCTAATCAATTAAAATATAGACTAATCATTAAAATCCAGAATGAAATATCACATAAACTCGATGAACTAACATCCAAGTTTCCAGATATGCTCAAAATCACGTGACATACTCAGCCAAAATCAACCTGCATTTGCGCAATCATCGCATATTCCTATGAAGTCCGCGTCACACCCATGTCCATCGCAGATTCCCTATGCCTCCAAATACTAGCCATCGTTGGCACTTTCCTACATCTTGCCACCATCAATAAGGGCCAACTATTACGTCTATGACTTCATCCAAGCATGTCCTCAATACGTCATCTCCATTCTTAATTTCGAATAACCATCACAATAAATGTTCTCATCATCACTCATCATGTTCCAGCCACATTCACCTCATATACTCATATCAACATGTTCGGTCATCATCTCATACGCTCGATGTACCTCAGGACTGCATCGGTACCACTTCATAACATGGTTCGTAGCTTCAGATACTTACTTCGATCCAGACTCGAGGATCGGATTCACTTCTGACTAGTTGTTGGGTCTTATGGGACTACCATTGTACAGATCGGGTCTGTGACACTCGTTCGGATCATGCCTATCTATGGCGATCACAGTTGGTTGTCTTGTCGCACTATTGACTGAGTACTTGCTGTGATACGAGCAGAGTGTGCATATGTTTGCTCAAGCTCATCTAATTGACGAGCGACTCTCTAGTTCTGCAGTGGATTTAGCCCAGTGGGTCTTGATGACGTGTTCCAAGCAACTGTTCATAGATAGTTCACAACTGTTGCTTTGCCATCATCTGCGAGTTGCTTCGGGCTAACGATTGTGCATCGCTTGTATGTATAACCAGCAATGACTTGTGCGTATCATCTGTTCTTACCGCTCCTCATATATGTCAAGAATGCCTTTCTCAATGGCGAGTTGTGTGAGGTCTACAGCACCCACGGTATTCTGCTTCCTGAGGGTATGGTTTGTCGCTTCGCGATCTCTATGGCCTCGTGCAAGCTCCTCGTGCTTGGTTTGATCGTTTCTCCTCGTTGTCACCTGCATGGTTTCTCGGCGTGCTCATGATCATGCTCATTTTATCCACACTTCATCTCGTGGTCGGACGCTACTCCTTTTGTATGTTGATGATATGATCATTACTGGAAATGATTCCCAGTATATCAATTTTGTCAAGGAGCATCTTCATGAGCAGTTTCTTATGTCTGATCTGGGTCCTCTTCACTACTTTCTTGGGATTGAGGTTATTTCTACTCCTGAGGATCTTCTTGATCGTGCCTCTCTTACTGATCAGCGCACAGCTGAGACTCCCATGGAGCTTAATGTTCATCTTCGTCCCACTGATCGTGAGCCTCTTGTTGATTCTACTCGCTATCGTCATCTTGTTGGGAGCCTTGTTTATCTTGGTGTCACTCGTCCTGACATTTCGTACCATGTGCATATCTTGAGTCAATTTGTCTCTGCTCCCACTCAACTCCACTATAGTCATCTTCTTCGTGTTCTACGATATCTTCGTGGAACTATCTCTCGTCGCCTCTTTTTCCCTCGCTCCAGCTCTTTACATCTCCAGGCATATTCTAATGCCATCTGGGCTAGTGATCCCTCTGATCGCCGGTCTCTCTCTGCTTATTGCGTTTCTCTTGGTGGTTCTCTCATTGTTTGGAAGACTAAGAAGCAAACAGCAGTTTCTCGTTCGAGTGCTGAGGCTAAGTTGCGAGCTATGTCTTTGTTGACTGCGGAGGTTACTTGAGGATTTTGGTGTTTCTGTTTCTGCACCGACTCCTCTTTTGTCTGACAGTACAGGTGCTATTAGCATTGCTAAAGATCCGGTGAAGCATAAGCTTACAAAACATATTGGTGTTGATGCTTCCTATATGTGAACACAGGTGTAGGATCAGGTTGTTGCTTTTCAGTATGTGCCTTCCGAGCTTCAGTTGGCAGACTTAAACAGTTAATATATCATTAAACTGAAACTCAGCTGAAACTGGCTAGCTCCCAACTGGTTCCTCGCTATGTACTGGCAATAATGCTGCTTCATCCAATTTCGGAGTTTAAAATGGTTGATTTTAACGTGGTTCATTATAGTATAAAGCCAGGAATAGCTTCTGTTTATTATGCTGCCAACTTGAACCAGCTAATTCTGGTTTTCAAAAGATTGGCACCATTACTGGCACTGCTGGTTCTAATACAAAACAAATAAATAGCATTACTGAACTACGGTTACTGACCTTCAAACCTTTATAGAGAGCCCGTGATCTGCAAGAGCGCAGACATGAATGGTCGTATTCAGATTTAACGTACTCTTGAAGACGATGGATTTTCTTTCTTCTGCGCCATTGCTTCCAAGACCAGGCACAAGGATATGCAAGTACAGAAAGTATACTATGTACAGATCCTTCCCACCACTCATATGCGGCTACCAGATTGATCTCATCGATAAAACGATTAAAAGCATCTTCATATCTGGCAAAAAGACAAAATTATAACCTGCAGTGCAGCTATGATGTAATTCTAGTGGAAAAGGACATGTATTTTGAAGTACAGATGGAGACATTAAATATTATTCTTCCGAAACTTATGGGCCTTTAAATCAACGCCAAGACGTAATTCTTGTGCAGCAATGATGCTAGGACCCAAGGTACATAGCATGCAGCAAGGATGGCTGTAAGAGAACATCCGAGCTCCATTTTTTTAAAAAGAAAAAAGTAGCAATGAGCCAGATGGAGGATTTATGTAAATGATTAAAGAAACAAAACAGTGCAATCTTTTCCCATACAACATTTGTGACATGTAAAACAATCTACAACTTAAGGCATATTTTCACATAGAAATACAAAATTTTTGTGAATCAGTTTTGAGATGAATGAAAGCAGTATTATAAGTGATACTCTACAAATGTAGATTCCTAATATGGAAAGTCTTACACAATTCCAATTATAGCATCAGGAGGTGAGTACGGAAGATGCCAGGGCTCTCGGAAGGTATTAGGTCCCATGAAGTACATTCTGTGTACATGGCTTTGTGTTTCTTCCACCCTGCTGGCCCCGGGTACCTACACAGTAAAAAGGTGCTACTATTTATCAGCACAAACACAAACAGCAAGATTTCCTCAACAAAATTGGACTAGGAATGCCTGAGTAGTTTATTTTCTTTAACAGCTAATTGTGCTTTAATTTTTGGTAATTATTAAAGTAATTTTAATTTTGTGAAATCGCATATTGTGCATTTGACCTTTGTTCTAAAACAAACATTTGACATTTGTGAATGTTGAGGTACACAGTACACAGTGAATTATATTTCTCGTGATGAAGTCATTCCTTTCTTTTCAACAAGTATTCTACATTAGAGGTCTATAGTGTGGTTTCATGAATTGCAAGCACATGAGGGTGACAAACTGATGTCACAGGAAGTACAAATAACAGTTTAGTGTATATAAGTGCATCTGGAGTGATTTGCTCAATGTGTCAGATCCAGTGATTTGGTAATAGCTCTACATGACTACATCCAGAGATTATGTTGTATGAATCGAATTATACCTCAGCCAATGAAAGCAAAAATGGGAAAGAGGCACAGCCATCATTGTGGATTGCATTTGTTGACCGGTATGTGACATCACTCTCACCAATCTTAACTCTTAAAGCACTTAAGATAAGTGCCAAAAGAATAATTGTAAAAGATAGAATAATTGCAAAAGACCAAGGACCACCAAAAGTATACATAAGTTCCTCGAGTGGTGTGTAACAGTTTGGCATCTTGTACTTAGCAGATATGCACTTATATGGGCAGGACGTCTGGGTAACACCACCTAGCAAGTAGCAAGTCAAAGTTAATGCTTAGTTTCTTCTATTCAATGTCAAGAAGTTTGAAGGTAACAAGGCAATACAACAATGCTAAATCCCTGTAAGACCACATGCAAGTCCAAGGACCTACCTCTTACATATACAAAGTCAGCACGGTTTGGAAGACTATCCAGAGAACAAGGGGTGCACAGAGATGCGTTGGACCCAACAACATTTTTATATGTGCCAACTGGGCATTCCTGGAATGAACTATAATCAGTAATGGTTTCAAACGAACTAATAAAAGCCATATGCTAGTTAAAGGAATAATGCATAAAAAGCATCCCTCCATCCACAAATATAAGTCGTTTTGACTTTCATGGTCTCCAATGAAAGACTTGAGTTTTGACTATGGCTTTTTATTATAACATACTAGCAAATGTAATAAAATTTACATATTATGAAGGTATTTTGCAAGACAAACCCAATGTCATGCCATTATTTCAATGTAGTCAATCTATATAGTTTTTTATATATTAATAGTAAAAGTCAAAAAAGATTGACTGTGCGGATCCCACG
>JAYGGG010000549.1:0-37505 GCA_036346245.1 Bonia amplexicaulis | reverse complement strand
ATTCGAACCTAAGTTGAACAAAGACATAATATGTAAGAGAATGCAATACAATAGCGATCTGATTCCATCCACCGTTACATGGCATCTGCACGTATGCTTAATCCTTCAATATATAGCCGCTTAACTTATCATCGGGCGACACCGTGACAACTCAAATCGTGGCCTTGCACCGCCTCCACTTTTCCATTCCCACCCACAAAGTCTTTGAAATAGAACTATATCCTTAAGTTTCCCATGTCCGCCTTGACCGTGGGCACGGCTATTCGAATAGTTTTGACTCAGAGTTTGTACACTTTCACCACAAGAGACAATCAACTCTGTCCCACATGATTCCTTAGTCATGCGTTGAGCGCACCATCACAATGACTGCTCAAAGTATCTAGTTCCTTTGTCATCTCACCTTATGGGCTTCTCCCACTGCGTGGGTCCCATCTATGCACGGATGTTCTCCACGCTACTAACGCAATGGCCCACTTCCCGCAACGCTTAGAACAAATTGGAAAACTTCACCTCCCTTGGTGTCCCTTTAGGCCTCCCTTGCCCTTGCTATCCACTTCACTCCACTACCAAGTGAGATGAGTCCGGAGTTTCGATACAACTACTTAGCCAAGTTGTACTTACTGCACTTGTGGTTGCACTATTTTACGTGGGAGATCATGACAAGATTCGGTCCTTAGCGGTATCTCGGCGGTTCTTCCACTAACCACATTGTGCTTCCACCGCACCACTCACACACCCGAACCATCCGCCCGATATTCAAGCAAGTAGAGTTTTGGGAACATAAAATAATCATATCGAACATATACCAATCATTACCACCATGACCGCCCAACCAAATCTTCTCATGATTAAAAGTGATGCTTAGCGTGCTACCATGAATATCTATGCAACACTACGTCGGCGTATAAATTACTGGACTTATTTTCAAAAGGTTACTATCATAATTTCGCTAGGCGACAAGGTTCATATATTCAAATATTCAACAAGGGGGTGTAATATTAATCAAGGCAAACAATGGGCATATAACTAGAATCTTGAATTAAGCATGTATTTGTACATAAAATAACAAAGATGCAATTTGATAATTTAAACAAAAGTAATTTGCGAAAATGTAGGTTCAACATGATCAAAGTATTGACTCCTCGACGCGTATCATGGTCTTGAGCTCACACAATGCTTCTCTTGAGCTCGGTCTCTATCTTCACCTCGCTCGTTCACGCCGATTCTCGATTCTTCAGACACCAATTTCTAATTACGTGCTAAATGACCGAACACGGATAAAAGCAAATAACTCAAGAGATCCAAATAAACCGAATAATTTTGATTTAGTTTTTATTATGAGTTAATGGGTATTTCGGGTGATTTGAGGCAAGGTCGGTGGTAGAATACGAGGACTCGGTCTTTTATTAATAATCTTTTATTATTTTACATTTATTTAGGAAGTTCCATGAGGTAAGTTAGACCTATGAATTGGTGTATTTTGTCGTGCTAATGTTCGTAGCACGTGATATATACATATATATATATATATATATATATATATATATATATATATATATATACTATATATATACATATATATACATAAGTAATGTTTGCAAATTTTAGCTTATCGAGTTAATCTCATAGTTTATGTTTTTAGCATTTTGTGGTATGATATTTTATGCATCTTTATCACTAGGCTAAGTTTAATTTGAACTCGGATCTATTTAGACTAGTCCTAATCGGTTAAATACATCGGTGCTCGATGTTATTATCTATTTAAACCTACATTAGGAATTAACTAATAGCACTATTCTTATTTTGTCTATACTTTAGTTATTATTAGGCTTAGCTTTATTTTTAAATCTTAAATTTCTTTACCTAGGTAAGGTTTATCATATAGGGTCATATTTTAACATTACTATTTTAATTTAAATCTACTTCCGAGATTGATTTAATAACAGCATGTTAAATGTTAATGCACATATTCTAATTATAATTACGGGTTTCTTTATTAATTGCGAATACTTAACCAAGGCCACTTTTCTTTATTAATGCATTTAATTAATAGTTTAAGCTTTAAAACAACTACTCAAAGCACACTAGTTGCTAACATATGTTGTTTGATCTATGATTAATCATTTATTAAGCTCATCTTTATCCTCGATAAATTTTAGTATTGTTTGTGGATTTATCCCATATTTTTCTTGATTTTTTCCTTATCGCAATGGCTAGCAAATCATACAAAAAAGAATACTATTCTACTAATAGTGGCTACGGGGATTCAACTCGGTCTCCTAATCGAACGGCACCGCTAGCCAAGGGGCGGGAGCCGGCCGATAGAGGAGGCGCAAGAAATATTAAGAAGTAAGGGATCACAGGGCCCAAAGGAGGCAGGCCGGCGCAAGCTTGCAGAAGCGGCCGGGAGGTCAGAACCAGAGAACGGGTCCCCATGATGACAATGAATCCGCGACGGCCGGGCGTGGAGAAGCTTCAAGGCGGGCCGGTGAGGCTCGCCACGGAGACTGGCAAGGGAGCGCGCGCCAACGTGGGGAGGCGACAATTGGCGCGTAAGCATGAGGAACTCCGAGGAAGCTTACTCGCGTCCGGCCGGCCGGGGTCCGGGCCGGCCGGCGACGGAGCCGAGGGCGCGGCCGGCCACCGTGGCGGGGTTGCTCGGCGATGAGAGGCCAGCGGCTGGGGAAGCTTCACGGCCCGAGGGCTTGCTCCCAACACGAGGAATCGAGGATCTCACTGGAGGATACGGCGATGGGGGCACATTCACGAGTTGGGGAAGAACAACAATGCGTGAGCTCCGTGCACGAGGATTCGATTAACTTGAGAGGGGTAGAAGGGGAAGGAGACACGCAAACCTGTTGATTCGTGAAGAAGATGACCGAGCGGAATCGGCGAGGAGTGGCAGGGTGACTCACCAGGAGGAGGAAGAGGAGGGAAGGAAGAGAAGTGGCGCGAGGCTCTTTATAGCAATGAGTTGGCGGAGGACCGCCGGAAGAACCGTGGCAGGACCAAGACGGGCTCGCGCATGGAGGCATTCGGCCGAGCAGCGGCGATGCGACGGCTGCAGAGTGATGCGACAGGGGCGGCGCAGGGTAGGAGGTAGCGCAACGACGTGACTCGACGATGAGACGGACCAGCGCGATGATGGTGGGGAGCAGTGGCTCGGCGAATGGACTGAGGCACAGAGCGAGATGACGCGAGCCAACGCTAAAGAAGATAAACAAGAAGGAAGAAGGAAGCGGACGGCCGCAGCAGAAGGAAAGAAAGGAAGGAGAGAGAGAAAGAAAGGTGGGGCCCACATGCCATGAGAAGGAAGAGAAGAGAGGAAGAGATGAGGGAAAGGATTTAAGCGCAATTGTATAATCTGAATTTTTAATTTTAACTATTTAGATGTAATACCAAAACGATTCGAGAAAAGAATTGGAGGGAGGGACCTTTAGGAAATTTAGCTCGTAACGCTGCAAAGATGTATAAATCGAAACTAGCATCCAATCTGAGGACAGAAGATGACAAGTGAGTTCTAGGATCACTTGACAGTTACAGACTGATGTTATTTTCTACTGGTATGATCTTTGTAGTGTTACTGACTGAGCAATTTAGTTATTCATTAGTAACTTTTAATATGTAACGTCAAACTTCAGTTAAGCTTCTTACTGTTGTATGCTCACACATGTGGGTGCCATTGACTAGTAAGATGCCGATTCTGGATGGGCTAATATAGGTTTTTCTTTCTTATATGAAGCCAGAATCAGTCAGCAAAATGCTTGTTAATCAGATGCTTCTTTGCTATGGTTCCATCTTTGCAAGTCAGGTGCCCTCTTGACTTCAGGGATTTCTTTCATTTTTTTTACTTTAAAATTCAGCCTCTGTTGAATGGTTCTGTATTATTATTTGTTAATATGCCTACTGACAGGGCAATAATGTCAAGATAAGACTCCTGAACAATCTTGACCAGTGCCTCAAGGCTGGGAAGAAGTACTCTTGGTTTATGTTTCTTGTTACAAATGCTTGTGTTGCTCTATTGTCGGGCTAAAGGTACTTCTAATATTTGTTAGAAGCTGAGATCTAACAATATCATTTATTCTCTTACTTTCTAATATCATGCTATCTATTCTGGAGTTGTTGACATTACGGAGCTCAATCATTGCCAACTGATTTATTATGTATGGTCCAATCAATATTCAAGGTAATAAGATACACAATATTTAAAATTTGTAATTATGAATTTTCTTTGTTTTTAAATTTAATATGGTTGCTGCATCAGGGCATTCTAGTAGAGAGTGAGGTTTCTACAGCACAACGACGAGCAGCATGTGAGGGTCTTGGTTTGTTAGCACGTATTGGGAATGATATCTTCACCGTAAGTATGGTTCGCTCTTAATTATGGTTTTATTTCTGCTGTTAATATTTGTCTGCTTCATATCTCTTTATTGATTTTTACTTGATTAAAAACACTGATCGCTTCCTTTGTCACTTCTGTTCTCTGAAAATGGAAGATATTTTCATTTTCACCATTGTATCAAAATGGACATTCCTGCCCTTGTCTCTAAGTTATCAAAGGCACTTTGTTGATTCCAATTGCAGTTGTATGAAAACTCCACTTTACTTCCCGTGTAACATATGTTTATGTTGTTTAATGTGGTGGTTGTATGCACCTAGGCCTGCAAGCTTTACAGATACTTAGGATAACCGAATGCCACAGTTTTTGTTATTTCTGCAGACCAGAAACTATAACCGTACAACTTCTATAACCAAATCTGGCAATGACATTGACACCAAAGGTTCTGGACAACCTCCAAACTAGCTACTGTGGTCTATTTAAGCAACACTGTGATAGTCAACAGAGACCAGCTGTGGTGAAATTAAAATGCTACATTTTTCTGGGGTTTAAACAATTCGTTGAACTGTGATTGAATTTTCATTTGGACAGACTTGCTGAAATTCTATCTGAAAAAGTTGATGTTGGTTTGTGTGAAGCCTGATTTTATGCAATTTATATATGATTCAAGCTCTCTGTTTTTCCTGCAGTCTCTGTTTAAAATGTCAAAAAGGGTAACCATAGCTGTAAGCATCTTGTTTCATCGACTAACCTCTGGGAAGCAGCAGCTTGAAACTCTCATGTGTGGAAATAGAAGCTAGCATTTCTATAATCAAATGCACATCTTTATACCAATCCTTGCCCATGCTGTTCCTAAAATTTCCAATTCAGTTTTCTAGCACTGGTTCCTTTGTTCTCTCCTCTTAATTGACTGCATTCGAGCAAATCTTGTATGTTTTCTTTTATCATGTAATTTATGCACTTCTTTATCACTTTAAGTAACTTATACTCTGCGGGTTTGATCTGGATGAGATGGTACATTTGATTTCCGGTACATTTATTATTTCCTTGATACTATAGTAATGGAAGTGATTTTCAATTTGCTAGGCTCGCCTTCTTGGAGAGCTAATAACACCAATAGATCCGAGCTATACAGATCGGTTGCACTTTCATTGGCTGCATCCATCGAACGTAAGTTGTCAATATCTCAAAAGTTTCGCTTATTGTAGTAATTTTCCTCTCGCTCGAACCGACGCTCATGCTCGGATGCAATTGTGTATGCCTATGTTTTTTCGCTTATATTCTCATGATTATGTCCTATTGTTGAGATGCCCTCATACTCACCCTACTTTGATATGTCAACATTGCGTGGTGTTATACACAACAAATATTTCATCATTTGTGTTGCATAAGTTCGGATGAGCTAGCTTACAGGCTTGATTCTCGCGAAGTTTTGATCATCCCGATTTTGTAATCTGTAGTTCTATTGTTTCTTCATTAATATAAAAGACTCGGAGGCTGAATGGTCGTGTTATGTTCTCTCCTTGCCTCCCCCTCCTGGTTTTTACCCTCCCACTTCTAAAAAACCAGTAACAAAAAAACAAGAGACAACATAGGGAAAACTAAATCCCTAACTATCTCGCAACAAATTTATCTCCTAATTAACCCTAAATGAACGCCCTGTAGCCATTGCACACTTGCACACGCACAACACACAAACGCAAGACACGAACACATGCGTACACGACACGAACAAGCGCCACAGACACGCACATGCACACCCGACATGCGCACACAATCTCGCCGCCCACATACCCTTATCAAGTGGATGGGCATGCATGTGGCAAGAACACTTTGTGTTGCGCTCCATCAAGATAAGCAAGCTGCAACAACAAGGGATGTCGGGGTCGATTTGCTCGGCGACACAACACAAGGAGAAAGGGTGATGTGCCTGGTCGTCGATGGGCATGATGTGGTGGTGACACACCAGGGTGTGGCGAGGGCAAGCATGATGACAGAGGCACAATGCACGAATCACGACAACAGAGAATCGAAACAAAATTGATATTTATGGAAATGAGTTTTCTTAATATTACCGGACCCACGTGCCTTCGTAGTTTAATTAAATAATATAACGAATAATCTTTCATTTCATTTATTTTTGCACATTTTCATTCTGATGATGAATGCTATGCTCATTATGACTTTTACATCTGGAGGTAATTTTAGTGCTCTGAGTATTTTTGACACGTGGAGGTCATTGCAGTGATGCACTTTTTGCTGGTGCAGTGCAGGGGACATTATCTACACTGGTTACTCCAACTGTGAGCTCGCTGTCTCATTTGAGTAAGAGTTTTAATTCCAACCTGCAGTTGTGGTCACTGCATGCTCTTCTGTTAACCATTGAAGCTGCTGGCTTGTCTTATATATCTCAAGTTCAGGTATTGATCAGTGCAGTCTTATTTTCTGAGCTGTAGTAAGCTGTACAACTACCATTTTTCTGCAACCATGAATTGCATGAGTTCAACCTTTACAAATGCATGGAAGTAGTGGCAGATACACTGGCTGTGCAAGGTTTCAATGCCTGTTCTTATGCCATCTTAATTACCTTCGATCAGATTTTCATTTGCACAACGAACTTGTAATGTGGCAGTCTAGCGCAGCTAAAAAGTATTGGTTTGTTTCTTTGGCCTCGAATCATCTTTTGTACATACCTCACAAGCTGACCTCGTTATTATGCTGTTGTGTTCATAGTGTCAAGATTTACCAAACCTCGCCAATATTAAGTGCATTTTAGTGGTACATTTCTTTGTCAAGGGTAGCAGTGTAGTATCATGTATAGGTTACGTGGTTGTGGTATTGTAGTCTTAGTCTAGGGTTTTACTCTCTTGTATTCTATATATATGCCCCTTGGGCTATTTCATTAGACACACAATTAAGCCATCTCTTTCTCTTCCGCTAAACTTAACATGGTAGTGTCATGTATAGGTAGGGATAGTTGTGGTATTGTAGTCTTAGTCTAGGGTTTACTCTCATGTACTCTATATATATATGCCCTTGGGCTCTTGCAGTAGATACACAATTGAACCATCTCTTCTCTCTTCCACCAAACTTAACACTTTTACTTAGGGTATAAGCCACAAGGATTTTAGCTACGCCTTGACTGTTTTCTATGTCAAGGGAAACCCAAACAGTGACACTTTCTATTGATCTTGTTCCTTGCCACACTGGCTTGGCCCTGGATTTCTTAAATATTATTCTATGTGAACTATGACGAGTAACATATAGACATTGATTCTAAATGACATGAATTTAACATCATAATGGTGCCACCTAGAAAACAATTTCCTTTACAACCCTTTTCTTACTAAATTTTAATAAATGGTTTCTTTACTTTCTATTGCTGGACGCCTCGATACTTAATCAGGAGGCATCCTTCACTGAAATTAAAGAGAGCCATATAAGCACTCTATTTAGTCTCGCTTGCATACAGATTGAAAATCCCAGTTTCTTAGAATTTGTTCTTAATGACACCATGTGTCTTTATTTGGTCACAACAAGACGGAAACATTGTGTCCTTGTACTACTGATTGTAAATTTGTAATGGGTGCTTTGATATCTTGTTATACAGGGGACACTTTTCCTTGCAATGGAAATTCTTCTGTTGGAAGAAAATGGATACGTGGATCTTAGGTAGGAAATAGGTCATCTTATCAATGCAATAGTAGCAGTTCTTGGTCCTGAACTTGCTCCTGGTAGCACATTCTTTTCACGCTGCAAGGTTGGACTATTTTACTGTACAATCTTCCTGTAACCCCTACTCCAGAGAAAAAAAAGATCCAACCTGCTTTTCCAGTGGATCCTGCTATAATTTCTCCCTCCATAAATAAAATATGTCATTATATTATTTTGAGATACATTTGTAGCACATTTTCCTTGGAGAAAACTAGTGGCTGTAGCTATGGGAAAGTATAATACAGAGGGTCTTAAATAACGTTATCTCGGTTATTCACTATTCTGTCTTATGCTGTAGCTCTCACAATAAGCTAGAGTGACATATTTGGTAACGGAGGGAATACCTAGTCTTTAAAAGACATGGACTCTAGCTTGTAATTATTTTCTCCTTTTCATCTCTAGAGGACTTGGTTCATGTAACTCATTTTTATGTTCAGTCTGCCATTGCAGAGATAAGCTCCTTGAATGAAACGGCTACACTTCTAGAGTACGTAATGAGCATAAACAACTTCCTTTTATTTAACAACAATTGGTCAGAGAGGTCAAATTTGGATGTAGTTTTAAAGTATTTTCTGTTATGTAATTATTTACATGATATTTAATGAGAATTGCAGGTCAGTTAGGTTTGCTCAGCAGCTTGTTCTCTTTGCTCCTCAAGCTGTCCCTGTGCATTCCCATGTTCAAGGTCTTATCCGGACGCTTTACTCAAGACAGGTAGGTAATGATGTAGTTATTTACATTGCCATTAGTATTTCCTTTCTCTCATTGCGGCATATTTTATAACAGCCAAGCCTTAGGTATTTGGCAGTGTCAACACTGCGTCATCTGATTGAAAGAGACCGTAAGGCATGCAAACTGAAGCCCTTTATTTTAGTACTTCAGTTCAAATGCCTGGCAGTCACTAGTATCATTTGCACGCGGTAAAAAAGTTTTCAGTTTTTGGCTTTTCGCCATGTTCTCATGCGCGACATTTTTGCTCGCCATATATCAATGTATATTATTTGGCATATATATTCTCAAGCTGTCTTTTCTGATTTGGATGTAAAAGCAATTGGTTTCATAAATAAAGTGGCAGTTTAGACAGCAATAAATCTCAATTGCGTAAATGCTGGCAAGTGATTGCCACATTTTAAGCTATAAAGTATTGTTTATTTAGTGTAACAAAAATATACTGCCAACATTTTGTTTATCTTTAGGAGTATGTAAATTTGGTATCAGATCACATTTGTCAAACAAATCAGGATTTTGTAACTCTAGATATAATTCATGAAATGTTGCACGGATCAAAATCATGGAACAGTGTGGGTCACCACCACTAATCACCACCAATTCTGTTATTTTGGATGTCAGTAACTTTGTATATAACAAGATTTGAGTTTTTTTTGTTAAATGCAAAATTTATTATTTCATCATATTTTTCAAATGGACGCTTGATTTAGTCATTGGTATCAAATTGTTTTAATAATCTCGACAGACAGCTGGTTCATTAATCAATTAAATATAGCTCTTCCACTTGAATAGCTTGAATTACCATTTTGATGTTTTCCTTAACATTTTTCTGACATCAATTTTCTGTTCTGGAAGAGTTCCATGCAATTACTTTTTTAGTGTCTTATTTGCTGCTGAATCTTCTATCAGGCTGCAATGATCAGTGAGAACATCGAAGAGAATCTGTTCAGTATGCTTGATGAGGAAACTGACTCGAGTATGTTTATTTTTTTGTTTTTGCATATGTGGTATATACTGTATTGTTTTTCTTATTGTGGAAAGTGTTACCCATGAATTCTTAACGTTTCCTGTTTCCATGTAACCCACTTAGTGTAACTTGTTATATTTATTTTAGATGTCTTATTGTTGTGGCATAGGCACAACAAGAAGACATCTAAAGGTTCCAAATACCCGGCAACCGCAATTAGGATGCGATACATTTCATAATGCTCTCATGACGTTTGTGATGCAAATTTGCACTGGTATTCAAATAGTTGAGTAAGGTTATATGCACATTGGTATTTGGTATATTAATAGGTATGTTTCACCTGAAATTTGGGATGCAATAAATTTGATAATGTTCTCATGATGTTTGTGATGCAAATTTACACCGGTATTCAAATTTTATTGAGTATGGTTATAACATATTGTTAATTGATAGCTATATAAACTTGATTAAAATTTAAGAGCATCATTTGTTTCAACCAAATATAGACTGCTGAAATAGTATGTACCCAGTTCCGTGATATTTAATTATCTGGTTACGAATGGCAGGGTCAAAATGTTGTTACATTTAGCAGCAAACTTTATTTATTGGTAGTCTTATAAAACTCGATTTTCATTACTGTCTTCTATTCATGATCCTGTTTATTCCTTCACTGTTCATTACTTTGTCCGCTATTAAAATTCAATTATTTTTCTTTGGTAAAAAGTTCTTATGAATTGTGAAGTGGTGTTAATTATTCGACTTCCAAATGTGTAGAATAGCAACATTGGTTCTGCCGATGAATAAGTCTCAGCATCGGGTCTTTGTACAAGATTCGCTTTAGCATCCTTGACTAGCATCTAGGATAGCATCTAGACAAGATTCGCTTAGCATCTAGGACAAAGATCCGCTTTAGCATCCTTGACTAGCATCTAGGACAAGATCTCTTTAGCATCTAGGACAAAGATTTGCTTTAGCATCCTTGACTAGCATCTAGGACAAAGATTTAGCATATGCTTGGTCAAGCACTTATAATATGTATCTCCAACCCTCGTGTTGGTATGGCATTGTGTGAGAAATAGAAAATTTGCCCCATCTCCAAGTGTCATCCCTCCATGAGAGTAAGGATCTTGCATCAACAAAGAAGACTCAAATGTAGTAACAGTGGTATCGTGAGCTATACTATCCCGTAGCCCGAGCATCTCCTCGCTCATCTCCTTCCTCCGGCAGCAGCCCCCACCAGAACAGCAGCCCATCGTCCTCGCCACCTCCGAGACGGCAACACTGCCGGCGCCCTCCCTCCACGCCTCAGAGCGCCATGTCCGCAGATGCCCCGCCACGGCCGCCCGAGCATGCTGTCAGCAGACGGCCGAGCTCGCGGCAGAGCAACAGCGAAGCGAGCGGGCGGCAGAGGCCGCGGGCGCTGGTGGGCCAAGGCCGGCACATGAGCCGGCAAAGAAGTGAGGTAGAGCATGGGCGCAGATGCAAACAGGCAAGAATGAGGTCAAGGTTCTCATGGGCAACAGCAGCCCATCTCCGATGACAGCCGCGACGCGATCTTGAGTCACTGGAGAGGAGGCAAAGGAAGGGCGAGAGGGCGGTACCACAAGACGCCACGAGCGTGGCGACAATCGACAGGGCATGGGCGCCGGCCGGGCGCCCCGAGGAGGTACGACGGCAACAGACGGGTCGACGGAGAGCGCTTTCACAGCGACGGCTTCTCCTTTTGCAGCACTGGCCACCACGAGTACCAGTCATTGCAGGACGCCCATGGCGGGGTGGCCTACCTCACCAAGACCAACTACGCCGAGCGGTCATGCGATGAGGGTGAAGCTCAGCGCGGATATGCGGGATGCATCCGAAGACGGCGACGCCGACTACGACCAGATCGACGGCGCCGATGTCTCATCGTTGCGGGCCTTCGAGATGCGCTTCACATTAACAAGCGATCGCCAAAGAGGCTTGGGACGCCATGCGAAGACGACGGCAGCCGACCGCCCCGCAGTCACACCGCAGCACTTCGCACGGAGGGAGCACCGCCTCGCCAGCGGAGGACGTGATGACTTTGCTCTCCGCCTCAACACTGCTGCGTGTGCCGCGCTTCGGCGACGACACCTACGGCGAGGAGAGAGTCAGGAAAGCTCTTCCACAAGGCCCTCGAAGTACAAGCAGACGGGCCGATCGAGTCCCCGCTGACCTCTCCACGATGACGATCGAGGAGGCGCTGGTCGCCTCGTCGCCGACAATGATGAGCCACGCTTCGGGACCCGGCCACCTTATGGAAGCTCCTCATCGGAGCTGGTCGCTCAATAAGGTGACAGGAAGAAGGGAGCCTTCTTCCACGACAAAGCACCGCAGCTGCAGGCGCAGCAAGTCAGCGCAAAGACGCCAGGGGCGCGGACGCGCCGAGGGCGATGACCGTGGAGCGCTTGCATGGCCACCGGCAAGCAAAAGCCAAGACGAGACGACTCTTGCCACAACCGCGTAAGCTTGGTCATTGGGCTGGATTGTCGCACCACCACGCCGTGCCCAGCCGCGCAGTGGTGAGGAGGAGCATGGCTCATTGCTCATGCGAGCATCAACCACCTTCACAGACCTACCGCAGCTGCTCTACTCCACCTTGATGAGCCAAAAGCACATGCCTCCTGCCACGGCCCCAAGAATAAGATCGACGGTGGCTGCCGACAACAAGGCCACCCATCACATGACCGGCCGACGGAGTTCTTCACGAAGTTTGACTCTAGCGCCCGAGGCTCCGCTGTTTGGGGATGGAAATCAAGGGCGCGGCCCGCTATCCACCACCATGTCCGGCGAGCACAGTGCCACCGGCTTACTACATCCCCGATCGCGGAACTCCATCACTTGGGACACCGGATGAGAACGGCTCACGGTCGAGATCGAGCACCCGGTGTTGGATTTGGGATCGCCGCCGCCTTCTTGCCAAGGTAACCGTAGGCAAAATCGACTCTACATTCTTCACGCAGCGGCACAACCCTCTGTTCGCCGTCCGTCGGGACGACGAGGCGTGGCAAGGCACGAGCTTTGGGCACCTTCACTGAGGCCTCAAGCGCTCTGCCGCTGAATGGTGCGAGGCCCGCCGCTTGACCATGTGGAGCGCTTCACACGTCTCGTGTTGACGGGCGAGGCGACTTCTTTCCCTGCCGGAAGAAGCTCCGAGCAGGGAGAGGCTCGAGTCAGACGGGGACTCTGGTGGTCTTGACACCCGCCACACCCGAGACGACGCATTTCCCGCCGTCGACACCTCCCGCATGTGGGTGATGGTCCCCAGTAGAAGTGAGAGGTCATGACATCATCGCGCACGCAGTCCGTGAGGCGAGCGCCACTGCAGTCTGCAAGGTCACAGACAACAGAATCCATGGGCGACCATTGGCGTCACCGTCAGATCACAATGATGAGGGTGCTCACGCCACCACCGCTACCGCATGTACCCGCAGTTGTAATCGGTGTCGTCGAAGCAACCTGCATTTGCCATGGATGGTTCTGCCCTCCTGCAGGGATGCCTACTGCTTTCTGGGAGAGGCGCAGGACTACCGCTACATCCTCAACCGCCACTTGGCGCCGACCTGCAGACGCCTGACGAGGCTTGGTACGGGCGCGCGTCTACGGCCTCCCACTCATGGGTCTCTGGCCTCGCTCGCCAAGGAGCTTGGCCACACCCAGAAGCTCGACGCAGTGAGCACCCGGAGTGTTCATTCCACACCTGAGGGCTCAAGGCTCACCGCATCTCGACCCCGCCACACAAGGCTTAAGATCTCGTGACGCCAGGTTCGACGGCGGCGAGGTTGGACGGGACAAGGCGGATGACCTGCCTGACTCGACTCGTGACTTTGTTGTCGACTCACGCCCACTGAGAGAGAGCTGAGCCACTGCCTTCACCGAGCTCGTCCACCTCGACACCTTTCGCCACCACCCGGAGTGCTCCACCACCTTCTAAGACCGCCACCCACGCCTTCCCGCACGCGGCCACACCACCGGATCGCCCCAACAACTCATTCACGACGAGCAACAAGATGGTGAGTTCGCATTCTGTCTCACACGACCGTCGACGCCTACCACGACACGACCGAGCCGCTATCGCATACGGACAACATCCTGCGAGGTACCCGTCCCCTGATCGACAGCACGACGAGGCGTAGTCGATTTGGCGTGGCGACGACGGCGAGCCCGGCCTCGCCGAGGCGTGAGGAGACGCGTGGCGTGTCGCGATGAAGGTGAGATGGACGGGCCGAGCTAACCGACGCGGATCTTCCTCCGGCCACCGCGCGATCACCCTTGCTGGTGTTCGCCGGCGGATGAAGCCGGCCATCGCCAAACACAAGGCTCGCCAGGCACGAGGTCAGCAGTGAGGGGTCGATCGACGACGCCGCACCCGGGCCGCATGGAGTCCGCCTTCCTCGCACTTGCGCCCAGAGGATTGGCGCGCCCATCACATGGACGCCAAGTCCGCCTTCTCAATCGGCGACTTGAAGGAGGAGGCCTACGTCCCACCACGGATTCGCATCCCTGCAGGAGGCAAGGTTCTCCTCTCAGTCTACGGCTTTCAGCACCACGAGCCCCGAACGCTGTCGACTCACCTCAAGCAAACGGGGTTCCAGCAGAGCGACACGAGGTCGCGGCCCACCGGGCAGTTACGGAACGTCACGCGGCGCTCACGCCGACGACTGGTGATCACCCCTGCCCAGGAGGCCGGTTGAGGCGCTCAAGGCGAGATGAAGACCGCCCGTGACGAGCGACTTGGGGCTCCTCTCCTTCTACCCGGGATCGAGGTCCACCAGACGCCTCCCAGATCTCCTTCGCCGACCGCCACGCCAAGCGCACCGTCGAAGTTGGCGGCTCACCGACGAACCCCACACTCCTATGGAGGAGAGGTCAAGCCGAGTCGTGAGAGCACGGCGGAGGAGGCGGACGCGACGCAAGATCGGCCAGATCGTGGGCGCCTTCGCCACCGTCCACGCGCCCAGATTTGGTCACATACGCCACGGCTCATGCAAAGAACCGACGACCTGAGCATCAAGAAATACGAAGAGGATCCTCCCACACGCAAGGCACCTCCGACTACGGCCAGCACTACCCGAGGTGTCCCTACAAGACTTCATCGGGTACCGACAACACCACGCAGCGACATCGACACCAAGAAGACAAGCGGGATTCTCTTCTTCCCAAGTGCCTCGTTAACGGCAATCACCAAGCAGCAGTGGTGGCCCTGCTCACCGTGAGGCCGAGCAGCGGCTTCCACCGCCTCACTCAGCGCCCGGTTCGCCTCGACCGCTGTGATCTCCTGAGACACAAGCTGGCACCCAGGCGAAGAAGTCCGCCTGCTCGCAAAGAACCCTTTCCACGAACTGAGCAAGCACATCCAAAGCGAGCACCACTTCATCCGAGGTCTGATTAAGGCGATCAAGGCAGCTACATCAACACCACGGATCACCTATGGACCTACTCACCAAGCCTCTTGGGAGGGTCAAACCCCGAGCTCGCCTAGGATCGGATGGTTCAACTTCACAAGACGCACGACAAGACTTAGGAGAATGATGAATAAGTCTCTGATCATGGTCTTTGTACATCATCCGCTTTAGCATCCTTGACTAGCATCTAGGAAGATCCGCTTAGCATCTAGGAAGATCTAGACAAGATCGCTTTAGCATCCTTGACTAGCATCTAGGACAAGATCTAGGACAAGATCCTTTAGCATCTAGGACAAAGATCTAGACAAAGATTCTTTTAGCATCCTTGACTAGCATCTAGGACAAAGATTTAGCATATGTTTGGTCGGTTATGCCTTATAATATGTATCCCCAACCCCTCAAAGTTGGTATGGCATTGTGTGAGAAATAGAAAATTTGCCCCATCTCCAAGTGTCATCCTCTCCATGAGAGTAAGGATCTTGCTATCACCAACAAGAAGACTCATGAGTAACATGCAACTATTATTCGCTATTGTATACATCTTGTCCACTACGTCCATCTCTCGTGGTTGGCGCTACTAATATGGTATGTTCACATTGCTTTGAAATTCAAAATCTTTTGCTTATCTTCTATGGTTTCTTGTATTTGTGTGGAGCTTGTAATGGTTGCATCGCTTTTTCCCATATAAACACACAAACATAGTACCACAATGAAAGGAATGCACCATCATCCTAAGTTTTGTGCTACTCTATAATTGCTTGTGAAGACATATAATGTTATTACATGTTCCAATTATTGGTTTGTGATGAGTATTCTGTGATCATATCTCGATTGGCACATCGCTCCTCTTGTCATTTTTTCTTGCAAATTCATGTAGATTGTTGTAGCTAGCATGGTTCCACACGCTTAATTCTAGCATCCGTTGTCTCCATAGTATCCTTCCTTAACACTGCTTCTCAAAAGCCTAAAATGTCACCCACAACTACAACCACTACCTGTTAAACCATCATGCTCGTAAGCAGCCTGGCGCCGCCAGGCGCTGACTAGGTGCCCCCGCCTGGCCCCTAGTTGGGTGGTCACATGCAGGCAACGAGGTGGTCCAAGTGACTAAGCGGCTTGCGCTACGGATGGCTTCATGGCATGGTGACTCAAGCGTGGAGAACAGGCGGGAGCATATAAACCGAGGAGGGAAAGAGTTACCACACAAGGCCGTCCGTCCGCCGCTTCCCGTGGCCGCCACGCCGAAACCGAGGACATCTTTCCCCATACGCATTGCAGGACCGCCGCCGATCCTCGCCGCCGCATGTGAGGCGGTTGAGGAGCAACGTGGATGGAGCACAAGGTGGCGCGAGGGCGGTGCAGGAGGTGATGGCGTGGCTTGGGCGCGGAGACGACGCAATAGGCGGTAGGCGCGTCGTCGAAAGGGATGGGAAGGGTTAGGGTTAGATAGGTGGCGGGTCGGGCAAAGTGGGAAGGGTTAGGTTTGGTTAATTTTTGTGATTTAGTCCTCGTGGTTTTTAAAATTACTGAATAGACCTTTTCTCATTGGATTTCTATTTACATCTCTAAATATACATATTAGGCGAATTATAGAATCTTAATTTCTAAAGTTTGCCGAATCGACACCGATCCGAAGTTTGACTGTCTGTGTCGAGTCTTGGTAACACCGATCATTGTTGCTCAAGGTAACAATTTTCTTCATCTAAACATCAAATATATATACATGATTGTTATTTGTGTCCACGTCTCTCTTTTTAATTCGCCGCCTAGGTCCCCTAGCGCCAGGCTCCACCTCGTCCGCCGCAGCCTAACACCTTCTTGAATCGAACCATCATTTAATCAATACCAACAACTAGACTTAAAGAATAAGCATTCAACATAATAATAAACGAAAATTTCAGCAACACGGTAATCAGTAAATTGGGCTTAAGATGAACGAATTAGTTGGTAAGATGAATCAATGATAAAGGTAAACAAATGAACACATAAGTAGCAACATAAAGAGCCATTAAGAGCTAAGTGAAACCATTATTCATCTATTTATTGCACAGATAAAACTAAATTGTTTATGATAACAAGTGAATGGATCGCTAGGTGTAGTGAAGGGTTACAAAAGTGTAAAATTCCATGTTCTACTTCCACCCATGAATGTCGCCCATGTTTACCTAGAAACAACAAAGAAAGGGTGACTCACCACTCGGCAAGTACACCATAAAATAATAGGAATAACATAATATTCATTTCAATTATCAAGTTCCACCACTCTTTCTCATGTTTCTTCATAATGCAATGCAATGCTTATACTTATCTCTTTCTCAGAGCTCATACCCAGAGATAGGAGGAACACCGTTGTTGTTTAACCTCTACCTCTATCCCGTGGAGGTGCCACCGGCAGGTCTCTTCCTCCATCTCATGGTGGTGCCTACTACAAATAGATCTTTCATCCTGGAGCCTACCTCTCAGAGGTCTTACTCAAGAGCACCGGAATAGTCAAATAGTTTTACTCATAGCTATTTGACTTACCACCCACTCGTGATACATATGTCATGACTCGATAGCAAATATTGCTCATTGTATATCCCGAGGATCACCCACCGATTTAGAAGCAAGATCGTGGAGATCCGTGAGATGCACAAGATAAGGAGAGGTCATGGAAGGCTCAACCGCCACCACCTAAATATAGAAAGGATCACCTAAATATAGAAAGGATAAACTCTAAACCTAACACCCCCGCACGCTTAGACCGGAGCGAAATTAAAATACGTATGGAAGCCCTTGCGAAGATGTCAACCGATGTCGTCGGACATGGAGAACGCGAACATTCTCCATAGCGACACGCCGCGACGGGCGGAGATCGATCTCGACATGCTTTGTTCATTTACGCCGAATGTGTTTGGTTGATAAGTAGACAAGACCGACATTATCGATCGAATGTGGTTGGTTGATAAGTAGACAAGACCGACATTATCACAATAGACCAAGGTGCTCTTTGTCGTGGACCTGGGAGTTCTTGTAACAACCGGGCGAAGCAGCCTCGGCCACGCCATTGGCGCACTCGCATCACTTTGGCCGGAGCGGAAACCGGTTCGCTGAGGACCAGAAACCAGTTGTCACCAAGGAACACAACAGAGTCTTCATAGACTGCAGGTTCGACAACAAACCTAATCAAGACGGTAGACAAGGCAGCAAGAGGTCGCCTATGGTCGAGAAGAAGGCCATGACCAATGGTACGCAGATAGCTGAGGATGCGAATCGCAGAGAGTGAACGCCACGAGGATCATGTATGTGGAGACACCACGAACAAAGATAAGAGATATCGCCGAGTAAAGGCGAGGTATCGCAAGGCACCAACCAAATCAAGATCGAGCGGGTCGCCGACAGGGCACCAACGAGATCCTTGAGTGTGTCGACGGGTACTGACGGCCAGAAGAGTCATGCCACCGCTCAAGCACATCCAGTGTATTGCTAGAAAGAAAGAGGCCTCGATCACACTAAACAAATGCACACCTGTGAAGTGATGGAGGACACCGAGATCATGGAGAATTCCGTCAAGTGCAGTGATGATCCGACTGGGAGAGTCTGGCCGAGGCGCGAGGACAATGTCATCCACATATCGCAGCAGTATGCCCTGCTCCGTCCTGTATAGACGAACAAGGAGGTGTCGACTTGGCCTCAATGAATCCTGTGTGAGTAAGGCAAGAAGAATCGACTATACTGCACGGGCGCCCGTCACCATACATGACCTATTGAGACGATTAAAATAAAGATTGGTCGATCAGATCAACAAAACCGTGTAATGAGCAGAGACCCGTCTCATTGAGAGCCATGCAAAAGGCATTTTGATGTCGAAATGTGAACCTACCAAAGGTTGAAATAATAAGGAAATTTAGCTCGGTAACGCTGCAAAGATGTATAAATCGGAAACTAGCATCCAATCTGAGGACAGAAGATGACAAGTGAGTTCTAGGATCACTTGACAGTTACAGACTGATGTTATTTTCTACTGGTATGATCTTTGTAGTGTTACTGACTGAGCAATTTAGTTATTCATTAGTAACTTTTAATATGTAACGTCAAACTTCAGTTAAGCTTCTTACTGTTGTATGCTCACACATGTGGGTGCCATTGACTTTCAGTAGTAAGATGCCGATTCTGGATGGGCTAATATAGGTTTTTCTTTCTTATATGAAGCCAGAATCAGTCAGCAAAATGCTTGTTAATCAGATGCTTCTTTGCTATGGTTCCATCTTTGCAAGTCAGGTGCCCTCTTGACTTCAGGGATTTCTTTCATTTTTTTTACTTTAAAATTCAGCCTCTGTTGAATGGTTCTGTATTATTATTTGTTAATATGCCTACTGACAGGGCAATAATGTCAAGATAAGACTCCTGAACAATCTTGACCAGTGCCTCAAGGCTGGGAAGAAGTACTCTTGGTTTATGTTTCTTGTTACAAATGCTTGTGTTGCTCTATTGTCGGGGCTAAAGGTACTTCTAATATTTGTTAGAAGCTGAGATCTAACAATATCATTTATTCTCTTACTTTCTAATATCATGCTATCTATTCTGGAGTTGTTGACATTACGCGGAGCTCAATCATTGCCAACTGATTTATTATGTATGGTCCAATCAATATTCAAGGTAATAAGATACACAATATTTAAAATTTGTAATTATGAATTTTCTTTGTTTTTGCAAATTTAATATGGTTGCTGCATCAGGGCATTCTAGTAGAGAGTGAGGTTTCTACAGCACAACGACGAGCAGCATGTGAGGGTCTTGGTTTGTTAGCACGTATTGGGAATGATATCTTCACCGTAAGTATGGTTCGTCTCTTAATTATGGTTTTATTTCTGCTGTTAATATTTGTCTGCTTCATATCTCTTTATTGATTTTTTACTTCGATTAAAAAACACTGATCGTTTCCTTTGTCACTTCTGTTCTCTGAAAATGGAAGATATTTTCATTTTCACCATTGTATCAAAAATGGACATTCCTGCCCTTGTCTCTTAAGTTATCAAAGGCACTTTTGTTGATTCCAATTGCAGTTGTATGAAAACTCCACTTTACTTCCCGTGTAACATATGTTTATGTTGTTTAATGTGGTGGTTGTATGCACCTAGGCCTGCAAGCTTTTACAGATACTTAGGATAACCGGAATGCCACAGTTTTTAAGTTATTTCTGCAGACCAGAAACTATAACCGTGCCAACTTCTATAACCAAATCTGGCAATGACATTGACACCAAAGGTTCTGGACAACCTCCAAACTAGCTACTGTGGTCTATTTAAGCAACACTGTGATAGTCAACAGAGACCAGCTGTGGTGAAATTAAAAATGCTACATTTTTCTGGGGTTTAAACAATTCGGTTGAACTGTGATTGAATTTTCATTTGGACAGACTTGCTGAAATTCTATCTGAAAAAGTTGATGTTGGTTTGTGTGAAGCCTGATTTTTATGCAATTTATATATGATTCAAGCTCTCTGTTTTTCCTGCAGTCTCTGTTTAAAATGTCAAAAAAAGGGTAACCATAGCTGTAAGCATCTTGTTTCATCGACTAACCTCTGGGAAGCAGCAGCTTGAAACTCTCATGTGTGGGAAATAGAAGCTAGCATTTCTATAATCAAATGCACATCTTTATACCAATCCTTGCCCATGCTGTTCCTAAAATTTCCAATTCAGTTTTCTAGCACTGGTTCCTTTGTTCTCTCCTCTTAATTGACTGCATTCGAGCAAATCTTGTATGTTTTCTTTTATCATGTAATTTATGCACTTCTTTTATCACTTTAAGTAACTTATACTCTGCGGGTTTGATCTGGATGAGATGGTACATTTGATTTCCCCCCTGGTACATTTATTATTTCCTTGATACTATAGTAATGGAAGTGATTTTTCAATTTGCTAGGCTCGTTCCCTTCTTGGAGAGCTAATAACACCAATAGATCTGAGCTATACAAAGATCGGTTGCACTTTCATTGGGCTGCATCCATCGAGCGTAAGTTGTCAATATCTCAAAAGTTTCCTGCTTATTGTAGTAATTTTTCCTCTCGTTCGAACTGACAGTTCATGCTCTGGATGCAATTGTGTATGCCTATGTTTTTTTCGCTTATTATATTCTGTTGATTATGTCCTATTGTTGAGATGCCCTCTCATACTCACCCTACTTTGATATGTCAACATTGCGTGGTGTTATACACAACAAATATTTCATCCTTTGTGTTGCATAAGTTCGGATGAGCTAGCTTACAGGCTTGATTCTCGCGAAGTTCTGATCATCCCAATTTTGTAATCTGTAGTTCTATTGTTTCTTCATTAATATAAAAGACTCAGAGGCTGAATGGTCGTGTTATGTTCTCTCCTTGCCTCCCCCTCCCACTTCTAAAAACCAAGAACAAAAACAAGAGACAAGATAGGAAAACTAAATCCCTAACTATCTCGCAACAAATTTATCTCCTAATTAACCCTAAATGAACGCCCTGTAGCCATTGCACACTTGCACACGCACAACACACAAACGCATGCGCACACGAACACATGCGTGCACACGCACACGAACAAGCGCGCGCACACACGCACATGCACACCCGCACATGCGCGTGCACACACAATCCTGCCGCTCCACATACCCTTATCAAGTGGACATGGGCATGCATGTGGTGCAGCAGCACCCTTGTGTTGCTGCCTCCATCAAGATAAGCAAGCTGCAACAACAAGGGATGTCGGGGCCCGATTTCGCCCCTGGCGACACAACACAAGGACAGTGGTGATGCTGCCAGGGTCGTCGCATGGGCATGATGTCGGTGGTGACACAGCCGAGGGTGTGGCGTAGGCCAAGCATGACAGCAGAGGCACAATGCACGAATCACGACAACAGAGAATCGAAAACAAAATTGATATTTATGGAAATGAGTTTTCTTAATATTGTTACTGGACCCACGTGCCTTTCTGTAGTTTAATTAAATAATATAACGAATAATCTTTCATTTCATTTATTTTTGCACATTTTCATTCTGATGATGAATGCTATGCTCATTATGACTTTTACATCTGGAGGTAATTTTAGTGCTCTGAGTATTTTTGACACGTGGAGGTCATTGCAGTGATGCACTTTTTGCTGGTGCAGTGCAGGGGGGATGACATTATCTACTCTGGTTACTCCAACTGTGAGCTCGCTGTCTCATTTGAGTAAGAGTTTTAATTCCAACCTGCAGTTGTGGTCACTGCATGCTCTTCTGTTAACCATTGAAGCTGCTGGCTTGTCTTATATATCTCAAGTTCAGGTATTGATCAGTGCAGTCTTATTTTCTGAGCTGTAGTAAGCTGTACAACTACCATTTTTCTGCAACCATGAATTGCATGAGTTCAACCTTTACAAATGCATGGAAGTAGTGGCAGATACACTGGCTGTGCAAGGTTTCAATGCCTGTTCTTATGCCATCTTAATTACCTTCGCATCAGATTTTCATTTGCACAACGAACTTGCAATGTGGCAGTCTAGCGCAGCTAAAAAGTATTGGTTTGTTTCCTTTTGGCCTCGAATCATCTTTTGTACATACCTCACAAGCTGACCTCGTTATTATGCTGTTGTGTTCATAGTGTCAAGATTTACCAAACCTCGCCAATATTAAGTGCATTTTAGTGGTACATTTCTCTTTGTCAAGGGTAGCAGTGTAGTATCATGTATAGGTTACGGGTAGTTGTGGTATTGTAGTCTTAGTCTAGGGTTTTACTCTCTTGTATTCTATATATATGCCCCTTGGGCTATTTCATTAGACACACAATTAAGCCATCTCTTTTCTCTTCCGCTAAACTTAACATGGTAGTGTCATGTATAGGGTAGGGATAGTTGTGGTATTGTAGTCTTAGTCTAGGGTTTACTCTCATGTACTCTATATATATATGCCCTTGGGCTCTTGCAGTAGATACACAATTGAACCATCTCTTCTCTCTTCCACCAAACTTAACACTCTTTACTTAGGGGTATAAGCCACAAGGATTTTAGCTACGCTCTTGACTGTTTTCTATGTCAAGGGAAACCCAAACAGTGACACTTTCTATTGATCTTGTTCCTTGCCACACTGGCTTGGCCCTGGATTTCTTAAATATTATTCTATGTGAACTATGACGAGTAACATATAGACATTGATTCTAAATGACATGAATTTAACATCATAATGGTGCCACCTAGAAAAACAATTTCCCTTTACAACCCTTTCCTTACTAAATTTTAATAAATGGTTTCTTTACTTTCTATTGCTGGACGTCCCTCGATACTTAATCAGGAGGCATCCTTCACTGAAATTAAAGAGAGCCATATAAGCACTCTATTTAGTCTCGCTTGCATACAGATTGAAAATCCCAGTTTCTTAGAATTTGTTCTTAATGACACCATGTGTCTTTATTTGGTCACAACAAGACGGAAACATTGTGTCCTTGTACTACTGATTGTAAATTTGTAATGGGTGCTTTGATATCTTGTTATACAGGGGACACTTTTCCTTGCAATGGAAATTCTTCTGTTGGAAGAAAATGGATACGTGGATCTTAGGTAGGAAATAGGTCATCTTATCAATGCAATAGTAGCAGTTCTTGGTCCTGAACTTGCTCCTGGTAGCACATTCTTTTCACGCTGCAAGGTTGGACTATTTTTACTGTACAATCTTCCTGTAACCCCTACTCCAGAGAAAAAAAAGATCCAACCTGCTTTTCCAGTGGATCCTGCTATAATTTCTCCCTCCATAAATAAAATATGTCATTATATTATTTTGAGATACATTTGTAGCACATTTTCCTTGGAGAAAACTAGTGGCTGTAGCTATGGGAAAGTATAATACAGAGGGTCTTAAATAACGTTATCTCGGTTATTCACTATTCTGTCTTATGCTGTAGCTCTCACGCAATAAGCTAGAGTGACATATATTTGGTAACGGAGGAATACCTAGTCTTTAAAAGACATGGACTCTAGCTTGTAATTATTTTCTCCTTTTCATCTCTAGAGGACTTGGTTCATGTAACTCATTTTTTTATGTTCAGTCTGCCATTGCAGAGATAAGCTCCTTGAATGAAACGGCTACACTTCTAGAGTACGTAATGAGCATAAACAACTTCCCTTTTATTTAACAAGCAATTGGTCAGGAGAGGTCAAATTTGGATGTAGTTTTTAAAGTATTTTCTGTTATGTAATTATTTACATGATATTTAATGAGAATTGCAGGTCAGTTAGGTTTGCTCAGCAGCTTGTTCTCTTTGCTCCTCAAGCTGTCCCTGTGCATTCCCATGTTCAAGGTCTTATCCGGACGCTTTACTCAAGACAGGTAGGTAATGATGTAGTTATTTACATTGCCATTAGTATTTCCTTTCTCTCATTGCGGCATATTTTTATAACAGCCAAGCCTTAGGTATTTGGCAGTGTCAACACTCGTCATCTGATTGAAAGAGACCGGTAAGGCATGCAAACTGAAGCCCTTTATTTTAGTACTTCAGTTCAAATGCCTGGCAGTCACTAGTATCATTTGCACGCGGTAAAAGTTTTCAGTTTTGGCTTTTCGCCATGTTCTCATCGCGACATTTTGCTCGCCATATATCAATGTATATTATTTGGCATATATATTCTCAAGCTGTCTTTTCTGATTTGGATGTAAAGCAATTGGTTTCATAAATAAAGTGGCAGTTTAGACAGCAATAAATCTCAATTGCGTAAATGCTGGCAAGTGATTGCCACATTTTAAGCTATAAAGTATTGCTTATTTAGTGTAACAAAAATATACTGCCAACATTTTTGTTTATCTTTAGGAGTATGTAAATTTGGTATCGTAGATCACATTTGTCAAACAAATCAGGATTTTGTAACTTCTAGATATAATTCATGAAATGTTGCACGGATCAAAATCATGGAACAGTGTGGGTCACCACTCACTAATCACCACCAATTCTGTTATTTTGGATGTCAGTAACTTTGTATATAACAAGATTTGAGTTTTTTGTTAAATGCAAAATTTATTATTTCATCATATTTTTCAAATGGACGCTTGATTTAGTCATTGGTATCAAATTGTTTTAATAATCTCGACAGACAGCTGGTTCATTAATCAATTAAATATAGCTCTTCCACTTGAATAGCTTGAATTACCATTTTGATGTTTTCCTTAACATTTTTCTGACATCAATTTTCTGTTCTGGAAGAGTTCCATGCAATTACTTTTTCAGTGTCTTATTTGCTGCTGAATCTTCTATCAGGCTGCAATGATCAGTGAGAACATTGAAGAGAATCTGTTCAGTATGCTTGATGAGGAAACTGACTCTTGAGTATGTTTATTTTTTTGTTTTTGCATATGTGGTATATACTGTATTGTTTTTCTTATTGTGGAAAGTGTTACCCATGAATTCTTAACGTTTCCTGTTTCCATGTAACCCACTTAGTGTAACTTGTTATATTTCCATTTTAGATGTCTTATTGTTGTGGCATAGGCACAACAGTAAGACATCTAAAGGTTCCAAATACCGGCGGTAACCGGCAATTAGGATGCGATACATTTCATAATGCTCTCATGACGTTTGTGATGCAAATTTGCACTGGTATTCAAATAGTTGAGTAAGGTTATATGCACATTGGTATTTGGTATATTAATAGGTATGTTTCACCTGAAATTTGGGATGCAATAAATTTGATAATGTTCTCATGATGTTTGTGATGCAAATTTACACTGGTATTCAAATTTTATTGAGTATGGTTATAACATATTGTTAATTGATAGCTATATAAACTTGATTAAAATTTAAGAGCATCATTTGTTTCGGACAACCAAATATAGACTGCTGAAATAGTATGTACCTCTGAGTTCTGTGATATTTAATTATCTGGTTACCACGAAGGTGGTCATGCAGGAAAATGTTGTTACATTTAGCAGCAAACTTTATTTATTGGTAGTCTTATAAAACTCGATTTTCATTACTGTCTTCTATTCATGATCCTGTTTAATATTCCTTCACTGTTCATTACTTTGTCCGCTATTAAAATTCAATTATTTTTCTTTGGTAAAAAGTTCTTATGAATTGTGAAGTGGTGTTAATTATTCGACTTCCAAATGTGTAGAATAGCAACATTGGTTCGTGCTGATGAATAAGTCTCTGTACTGCGGTCTTTGTACAGCATCTGCTTTAGCATCCTTGACTAGCATCTAGGATAGCATCTAGGACAGCATCTGCTTTAGCATCTAGGACAGCATCTGCTTTAGCATCCTTGACTAGCATCTAGGACAGCATCTGCTTTAGCATCTAGGACAGCATCTGCTTTAGCATCCTTGACTAGCATCTAGGACAGACATCTTAGCATATGCTTGGTGGTTGGCGACCTATAAATATATCTCCAACCCCTCGGGTTGGTATGGCATTGTGTGAGAAATAGAAAATTTGCCCCATCTCCAAGTGTCATCCTCTCCATGAGAGTAAGGATCTTGCTATCACCAACAAAGAAGACTCCGTGAGTAACAAGTGGTATCGAGCTATACTATCCTCAGTAGCTTTGAGCATCTCCTCGCTCATCTCCTTCTCCGGCCTCAGCAGCCCCAGTGGCAAGGCGGCGGCAGCTCATTGTCCCCTCTCGCTCCTCTCCGGAGGCAGGCGGCTCGTCGAAGCGACCCTCTCTCACGCAACCCCAGGCGCGCCATGTCCGCAGATGCCTCGGCCTTCGATCGCCTCGAGCATCTGGCGTCAAGACAGCCGAGCTCACTGCAGCAGCAGGCAGCAGCGAGCGGCGGCAGAGACCATGCGGCGGAAAGAAGCGTCAAGGCCGGCGTGGCGGCGGGCGGGCAAGCAGCAGGCGGAGGTAGAGCGGCGGCGAATGCAGCGCGTCGCGCAGCGGCGGAGGTCAAGGTTCACATGGCGAACAACGGCTCCATCTCTGCCGATGACAATGCGCCGACGCGGATCTTGGCCGCGGAGAGGAGGCGGCGAGGCGGCGGCGTAGTGGCGGCCGCGCCCACCAGCGTGGCGGCAGCCAGACGAGCGGGCGCGGCGGCGCTCTGGAGGAGGCGCGCGCGGCGGCGTCTGGTCGACGGAGAAGCGCGGCCTTCACAGCGACGGCGGCTCTCCCGGTTGATCATCGTAGCCACCACGAGTACCAGTGTCGTCGGGGACGTCGGCCCGGCGGCGGGTGGCCTACCCTCGCCAAGACCAACTTCGTCGAGTGGGGCTGCGGTGATGAGGTGAAGCTCAGTGCGGCATATGTGGGATGCGGTCCGACGCGGCGGCGTCGACTACGACCAGGGATCGGCGGCGCCGGATGCTCTCATCGTTGCGATCCCCTTGAGATGCGATTCGCGCTTACTAACAAGCGGGCGCGAAAGAGGCTTGGGACGCCATCGCTGCAAAGACGCATCGGCGGCCGACCGCGCCCGCAAGTCTACACCGCAGCGCCGCGCGGGTGGGAGCACCGCCTTCAAGCCAGTGAGGACGTGGATGACTTTGCTCTCGTCTCAACACTCGCTGCGGTAGCCGTGCGCCGGCGGCGACACCTACGGCGAGGAGAGAGCGTGGAAAAGCTCTTCCGCTGCGTCCCAGAAGTACAAGCAGACGGCTCGCTCGATCGAGTCCTATTGGACCTCTCCACGATGACGATCGAGGCGTTGGGTCGCCTCAAGGTCGTCGACGCGATGAGCCACGGCGCCTCTGGGACCCGTCACCTTTGGCGGGAAGCTCCTCGCTCGGGAGCGGTGGGTCGCCAAGGTGGCGGAAGAAGGGAGCCTTCTTCCACGACGACGACATAAGCGTGGCAGCGGCAAAGTCGCAAAAAGACGCCTGAGCGGGGCGGGGGCGTCTTGAGGGTGATGGCCGTGGGCGCCAGGCGGCGGCCGGCAAGCAAAAGCCGACGAGGCGACTCTTGCCACAACTGCGGCAAGCTTGGTCATTGGGCGGGATTGTCGGCGGCCACGGCGGCCAGCCCACGTCGCGCAGCGAGAGGAGGAGGAGCAATGGCTCATTCATTGCTCATGCGAGCATCAAACTACCTTCACGTGACACCGACCGCGATGGCTCTACTCCACCTTGATGAGCCAAAGCACATGCCTCCTCGGCACGGCTCCCAAGAACAAGGCGACGGGTGGTGCCTCGACACCGGCGCCGCCCATCACATGACCGGTCGACGGAGTTCTTCGCCGAGTTTGACTCTAGCGTCCGAGGTCCGTCAAGTTTGGGGCGCCTCGGCGTGGAAATCAAGGCGTCGGCTCCGTCATCCTCGCCACCATGTCTCGGTGAGCACGGTCGCCACCGGCGTCTACTACATCCCCGATCTGCGGAACTCCATCATCGACTTGGGACACCGGATGAGAGCGACTCACGGTCGAGATCGAGCACGGGTGTCGCGGTTTGGGATCTTCGCCGCCTTCTTGCCAAGGTAACCGGGCTAAAATCGACTCTACATTCTTCACGTGCGGTGGCACAACCCTCTGTCTCGCCGCTCGTCGGGACGACGAGGCGTGGCGATGGCACGAGCGCTTTGGGCACCTTCGGCCCGAGGCCTCAGGCGGCTCGGTCTGCGGAAATGGTGCGAGCTGCCGCGCCTTGACCATGTGGGAGCGCTCACGGCGTCTGCGTGTTGACGGGCGGGCGACTCCCTTCCCCGTGAGGCGTTTAGAGCCAAGGAGAGGCTCGAGCTCGTGCACGGGACTTGTGTGGCGGTGACACGGCCACACCCGAGGACGACGCTACTTCCTGCGCTCGTCGGCGACCTCTCCCGCTACATGTGGTGATGGTCCTCGGCGGCAAGGAGAGGCTGCGGACGCCATCAGCGCACGCAGTCGCTGCGGAGGCGAGCGCGGCAGCAAGCTGCGCGTCTTCTTGCCTGAACAACGGCGGCCAATTCACGGCGGTGAATCGCGTCGTCTTCTTGATGAGGCGTTGACGCCGCTACTCCATGGCCGTCTGGCCGCAGCAGTAAGCGGTGTCGTCGGCGGCGCAACGAGCGGTTGTGGGGATGGCTCGGGCCCTCCTCAGCGAGAGGATGCCTACTGCTTGGGAGAGGCGGTGGTGGCGGCTCTACATCCTCAACCGCTCGCCTACCAAGGCGCTCGGCCAGGCGGGGCCGTGCGAGGCTTGGCATGGGCGCAGCCGGCGGTCTCCACTGCGGGTCTTGGCTCCCTCGCGTTCGCCAGGAGCTTGGCCACATCGAGAGCTCGGCGACGAGCACTCGGGAGTGTTCGCCGGCTACGGAGGCTCGAAGGCCTCTCCGCATCCTCGACCTGTCACACGGCGTCGGCATCTCGTGTGACGTTGTGTTCGACGAAGGCGAGGTTGGACGTGGGACAAGGCGGTGGGCGGCGGTTCGACTTGACTCGAGGACTTTGTTGTCGACTCGTCCGCCCGAGAGCGGGGAGCTAGCGGCTGCCTTCACCGAGCTCGTCCACCTCGACACCTTGCTCGCCACCGGCTCCGTGAGTGCTCCACCACCTTGACCCCGCCACCCACGCTCTCCGCCGGCGGCCACACCACCGGATCGGCCCCAACAACCGGTCCCACGACGGCGGCAGATGGTGGAGTTCGCTACTCCGTTGTCTCACGGCGAGGACCGCGTCGGCGCCTACCACGACGGCGAGCCTCTGCTTATCGTACCATGGACAACATCCTCGGCGAGTACCCGTCCTGGGTGGCGCGGCCACGACTTCGAGGCGTAGTCGCTTGGCGTGCGACGGCGGCGAGCCCCTCGCCGGCGGGCGGAGGAGAGCGCGGCGTGGCGTGTCGCGATAAGCGAGAGATGGGCGCCGTCGGCGGGCCGGGCGTGGGGCTGGCGGATCTTCCTGCCGGCCACCGCGATCACCCTTAAGTGGGTGTTCAAGCGAAGCGGGATGGCCGGCGCCATCGTCAAACACAAGGCTCGCTTGGTGGCACGAGGTTTCATGCGGCGGGGAGGTCGACTTCGATGGCGCCGCGCCCGTCGCGCGCATGGAGTCCGTTCGTCTTCTCCTCGCACTTGCGGCCCGGAGGATTGGCGCGTCCATCACATGGACGTCAAGTCCGCCTCAGCGGCGACTTGAAGGAGGAGGCCTACGTCCGTCGTGCCGCCGGATTCGTCATCCCCAAGGAGGCAAGGTTCTCCTCTGCGCAAGGCCTCTACGACTTCTGGCGGGCACCACGAGCACAGGCGCTAAGTGGACTCCACCCTCAAGCAAATGGGGTTCCAGCGAGCGCGCACGAGGTGCGGTCTACCGGCGGGCAAAGGCGGCAACGCCTGGCGGTGGCGTCTCGTCGACGACACAGGTGATCACCGGCTCAAGGAGGCCGGTTGAGGCGTTCAAGGCGGAGATGAAGACCGCCTTCGGATGAGCGACTTGGGGCTCCTCTCCTTCTACACGGGATCGAGGTCCACGGGGCGACTCCCAGATCTCCTTCGCCGACCGCCACGCCAAGCGCACCGCCGAAGTGGGCGGGCTCACCGATCGCAACCCGCCCCACTCCCCATGGAGGAGAGGTCAAGCCGAGTCGTGAGAGCACGGTGGAGGAGGTGGGCCTTGACGCAAGATCTGCGGCGCATCGTGGGCGTGCCGCTACCTCGTCCACACGCGTCCGGTTGGCGTTCGCCGTTAGCTCGTCGATCGGTTCATCAAAGACAGCCGACGGCGGAGCATCAGCGAACCATGAAGAGGATCCTCCGCTACGTTGCGGGCACCTCCGACTACGGCGAGCACTACCCGAGGTGTCCGGCCATGCAAGCTTCATCGGCATGCGGCGACGACCCACGCAGCGACATCGACACCAAAGAAGAGCACAAGCGGATTCTCTTCTTCCTCGGCAAGTGCCTCGTTAGCTGGCAGTCAGTCAAGCAGCAGGTGGTGGCCCTGTCCAGCTGTGAGGCCGAGTACATAGCGGCTTCCACCGCTCGACTCGGCGCTACGGTTCGCTCGGCCGCTGGTGATCTCCTCGGTAGAGACAACGGCGGTGGCACTCGGGGTGGACAAAGAAGTCCGCTCTGCTCGCAAAGAACCCTGTTTTCCACGAGCGAACAAGCACATCCAGGTGAAGTACCACTTCATCCGAGGTCGCTTGGATTAAGGCGACATCAAGGCGAGCTACATCAACACCACGGATCGACTTGCGGACCTACTCACCAAGCCTCTTGGGAGGTCAAATTCCTCGAGCTCGCTCTAGGATCGGGATGGTTCAACTTCCCCACAAGACGACGCACAAGACTTAGGGGGAGAATGATGAATAAGTCTCTGTACTGCGGTCTTTGTACATCATCTGCTTTAGCATCCTTGACTAGCATCTAGGACAAAGATCTCGCTTTAGCATCTAGGGCAACATCTAGGGCAATTCGCTTTAGCATCCTTGACTAGCATCTAGGGCAAGATCTAGGACAAGATCCGCTTTAGCATCTAGGACGACATCTAGGACAACATCTCGCTTTAGCATCCTTGACTAGCATCTAGGACAACATCTTAGCATATGTTTGGTGGTTGGCGACCTATAATATGTATCCCCAACCCCTCGTGTTGGTATGGCATTGTGTGAGAAATAGAAAAATTTGCCCCATCTCCAAGTGTCATCCTCTCCATGAGAGTAAGGATCTTGCTATCACCAACAGCAAGACTCCAGCGAGTAACACGTGCAACTATTATTCGCTTATTGTATACATCTTGTCCACTACGTCCATCTCTGTGGTTGGCAGTTCTACGGAATATGGTATGTTCACATTGCTTTGAAATTCAAAATCTTTTGCTTATCTTCTATGGTTTCTTGTATTTGTGTGGAGCTTGTAATGGTTGCATCAGTTTTTCCCCACCATAAACACACAAACATAGTACCATAATGAAAGGAATGCAATTACTGTCCTAAGTTTTTGTGCTACTCTATAATTGCTTGTGAAGACATATACTGTTATTACATGTTCCAATTATTGGTTTTGTGATGAGTATTCGGTATCATATCTCGATTGGCATACTGTTCCTCTTGTCATTTTTTTTCTTGCAAATTCATGTAGATTGTTGTAGCTAGCATGGTTCCATACTGTTTAATTCTAGCATCTGTTGTCTCCATAGTATCCTTCCTCTTTAATTGTAACACTCTGGCTTCTCAAAAGCCTAAAATGTCACCCACAACTACAACCACTACCAAGTTAAACCATCACAGCTGCTCGGGAAGGCGACTGGCGGCCGCCAGGCGCTGGGGCAGTGCCGCCCGGCCTTGGCCCCTAGTTGGGTGGCTGGGCGGGCGAGGCAACGAGGTGGTCCAAGGCGGGACTAGGCGGCCTAGGCGCGGCGGATGGCCGGGCGGGCATGGCGGCCGCGTGACTCCAAGGTGGAGAACAAAGGTGGGAGCATATAAGCGAGGGAGGGAAAGAGTTACCACACAAGGCCGTCCGTCCGCCGCTCCGTGGCCGGCCGCCGCCGGAAGCAGGGGACATCTTTCCCATCGTCTGCGTGACCGCCGCCGGATCCTGCTGGCGGCGGGGAGGCGGTTGAGGAGCAACGTGGATGGAGCGGCGCAGAGGGTGGTGCGGAGGGCGGCAGAGAGGGAGGCGCGGAGGGTGGCTCGGGGTGGGAGGCGGCGTGGGGTGGGGCGTGGTAGGCGGTGGGGTCGGGGTCGAGGTGGGATGGGAAGGGTTAGGGTTAGATAGGTGGCGGGGTCGGGGTGGGTGGGAAGGGGTTAGGTTTGGTTAATTTTTTGTGATTTAGTCCTCAGGGTTTTTAAAAATTACGAATAGACCTTTTCTCAATGGATTTCTTTCTATTTACACCTCTCTAAATATACATATTAGGCGAATTATAGAATCTTAATTTCTAAAGTTTGCCGAATCGGACACCCGAATCCGAGTCGGACTCCGACACCCGTGTCGAGTCTTGGTAACACTGATCATTGTTGCTCAAGGTAACAATTTTCTTCATCTAAACATCAAATATATATACATGATTGCTTATTTTTGTCTGCTGTCCTCATTTTTAATTCGGCCGCCTAGGCCCCCTAGGCGCTAGGCTCCACCTCGTCGCCCGCCTAGCGCCTAACACCTTCTTGAATACTGAACCATCATTTAATCAATACCAACAACTAGACTTAAAGAATAAGCATTCAACATAATAATAAACGAAAATTTCAGCAACACGGTAATCAGTAAATTGGGCTTAAGATGAACGAATTAGTTGGTAAGATGAATCAATGATAAAGGTAAACAAATGAACACATAAGTAGCAACATAAAGAGCCATTAAGAGCTAAGTGAAACCATTATTCATCTATTTATTGCACAGATAAAACTAAATTGTTTATGATAACAAGTGAATGGATCGCTAGGTGTAGTGAAGGGTTACAAAAGTGTAAAATTCCATGTTCTACTTCCACCCATGAATGTCGCTTTCCATGTTTACCTAGAAACAACAATAAAGAAAGGGTGACTCCACGACTCAGCAAGTACACCATAAAATAATAGGAATAACATAATATTCATTTCAATTATCAAGTTCCACCACTCTTTTCTCATGTTTCTTTCTGTTAATGCAATGCAATGCTTATACTTATCTCTCTTTCTGTAGCTCATACCGGTATAGCAGAGGGAACACCCGTTGTTGTTTAACCTCTACCTCTATCCTGTGGAGGTGCCTACCGAAGTAGGTCTCTTCCTCCATCTCATGGTGGTGCCTACAAAATAGATCTTTTCTTTCATCCCGTGGAGCCTACCTCTGTAGGTCTTACTCAAGAGCACGCTGGAATAGTCAAATAGTTTTACTCATAGCTATTTGACTTACCACCTTACCTCGTATACATATGTCATGAGTGCACTCTGATAGCGCAAATATTGCTCATTGTATATCCCGAGGATCACCTCTACCTGATTTATAGAAGCAAGATCAGGTGGAGATCCAGGAGATCAGGTGCATGCGCATAAGGAGAGGCTGGGCGGAAAAGGCTCAACCGCCAGCCACCTAAATATAGAAAGGGATCACCTAAATATAGAAAGGGATAAACTCTAAACTCTAACACCCCCCCGCAGACGTTTAGACTGGAGCGAAATTCACAAAATACAGAAGTGGGAAGCCCCTTGGTGAAGATGTCAGCGAACTGGGATGTCGTCGGGACATGGAGAACGCGAACATCTCCAATAGCGACACGCTCGCGGACGAAGTGGAGATCGATCTCGACATGCTTTGTTCACCGATTGAGCGTGTTTGGTTGATAAGTAGACAAAGACCGACATTATCGATCTTTGAACAGGTTGGTTGATAAGTAGACAGCACTGACATTATCACAATAGACCAAGGTGCTCTTTGTCAGGGGACTGTGGAGTTCTTGTAACAACTGTCGAAGCCAGCAGGCCTCGGCCACGCCATTGGCGACCGCCCGGTACTCGACCTCGGTCTTTGGAGCGGAAGCCGTGTTCTACGCTTGGAGGACCAGAAACCAGGTTGTCACCAAGGAACACGGTAGAGCTGAAGTAGACTTGCGTGTGTCTGGACAGCCAGCCCAATCAGCATCGGTGTAGACAAGCAGAGCAGAGGTCGTCTATGGTCGTAGAAGAAGGCCATGACCAATGGTACCTTGCAGATAGCGGAGGATGCGTTTAACTGCAGAGAGGTGAACGTCACGAGGATCATGCATGTGGAGACACCTGCTGAACAGCATAAGAGATATCGGGCCGAGTAAAGGTGAGGTACTGCAAGGCACCAACCAAATCTGCAGATCGAGTGGGGTCGGCAGGGGGGCGACCGTGGAGATCTTGGCATGAGTGTCGGCGGGTATCTTGCGGCTGCGCTTAGTCATGCCGGCTCGCTCAAGCACATCCAGTGTATTGCTTGTGAAAGAAAGAGGCCCTCGAGCGCGACTAAGCAACCACACCTGTGAGTGATGGAGGACACCGAGATCCTTCATGGAGAATTCCGTCTGAAGTGCAGTGATGATCCGACGAAGGAGAGTCTGGCTGGAGGCAGTGAGGACAATGTCATCCACATATCGCAGTAAGTATGCCCTGTCTGTCCCGTGGCGGTAGATGAACAAGGAGGTGTCAGACTTGGCCTCAATGAATCCCAAAGTGAGTAAGTCTGTGACAAATCGACTATACCGAGCACGGGCGCTGCGCTCACCCATCTGATGACCTATTGAGGCGACAAACGGCATTTGGTCGATCGGGATCAACAAAACACAGGGTCGTGAGATGAGACCGTCTCATTGAGAGTGCCATGCAAAAAGGCATTCTTGATGTCGGTGGTGAGCCGCCGGTGTTGGGAGAGCGCCGAGGGGCGAGCGATGCGAGCGATCGCGAGCTTGACCACCGGACTGAAAGTCTCGTCATAATCCACACCGGGGCGCTGGGTGAAACCACGGAGGACCCAACGAGCCTTATATCTGTCGAGGGAACCATCGGCATGAAATTTGTGGCGGAAAATCCACTTGTCGGTGACGATGTTGGCGCCGGAGGGACGTGAGACGATATCCCAGGTGTTGTTGGAGCGGTAGCCGTACTCCTCTTCCATCGCGTCGCCGCCGTGTGGATCGGCGAGTATACCGCGATAGGTCTTGAATAGGTGAGTGGGCCGTGGCATGAGCGCTACCGCGCATTTAAAGCCGATTTGCTGCGGTGGCCATCCGTCTTGGTTAACCACCGGGCGATGGGGACGACACGGTGGAAGCCAGCGGTGTAGGAGCCACGCAGGCGGTGAAGGAGAGTGTCTTGCCGGGGCAGGCGCAGCGATGATAGAAGCGCGGACGGTACAGACACCGCCAGTGCGGCGCAAGCCGGCGCACTGCCGGGCAAAGGACGAGGCGCTGCGTGGCGGGAGCTGTAAAGGGCAGCGCGCGGCGAGGATGAAGCGACACAGTGGCGCGCGTGGTGCGGTGATTATGAAGGCGACACCGTGGTGCGCGTGGCACGGGTGATGTCGAGGCTGCCATGGCCGCGCGTGGCGCGGGCGTGGTGGGCAGGTGCGGCACGAGATGCTGTAGGCCCGGGGCGTCAGCAGCCGTAGCGCGGGCGACGTTGGTCGCAGCAACCGCGGCGTGCGAGGCGCCAGGTGAGGCGAGTACCTGCAGGGGAGGAGGGATCGATCGGAAAGACCGAAACCTCAAACTCAGACAAGAAGTCAAGGTCAGTGGATGATGTTCGAGAGCCGCCGAGGCGAGTTTCATCAAAGACCACATGGCGGAAGTGATGATTACATTGGACGAGAGGTCAAGCGGTAACCCTTGTGGTTCTTGGAGTAGCCAAGAAAGACGCAAAGACTCGACCGGAGCAAGCTTGTGGTAGCGCGGCGGACATGTTGGGGTAACATCTTGTATAGAACACACGGAGGTGGTCGTGGGAGGAAGAGAACCAAGCAGGGCAAAGTGGGGGTCTTAGAGTGCGAGTGTTTTGGTGGGTAGACGATTGATGAGGTATGTGGCGGTGTGAAGACCTTCGACCCAATATGACGGGGCAAGGAGGCTGAAGAGCATGGAGCGATGATGTTATTAATGGAGCGAATCATCGCTCGGCTTTCTGCTTTGAGAGGGGCGTGTAGGGGCACGACATCCCAGGGCGGGGCGCCATTGGTGAGAAAGAAGGTGCGAGTTGAGGTTATCAAACTCGGCCGTTGTCACATGTGAGCGCTCGAATGGTGCAACCGAACTGCGTTTTCACATAAGAGAAAAAGTTGGCCAAGGCGGAAGCGTTTGGTTTGGTAAAGCGGAATGTCAAAGGAAGTGTGGCGATCATCAAGAATAACAAGATAATATTTGAAACCGGACACACTGGTAACAGGGGAGGTCCACAAATCACAATCAATCAAGTCAAAATTTTTAATAGCTCGCGAGGAGGATGTTCCAAAAGGTAATCTAATGTGACGCCCAACTTGGCATGCATGACAAAGAGAATCACTAGTGGTTTTATTCCAGCGTATGGCGGAGGAATTGGCGAGTGTGGACAGAGCCTCATGCCCAGGATGCCCAAGACGACGATGCCAAGTGGCAAAGGGGGCCGTGGCAACAAGGGCGCAGGACTCCGTGGAATGCACTGGAGCTGTGAGTGTTAGCCTTATAATAGTCATAGTCTTTGGGCTTCTGGGCTTAGGCCTTTTGGTGTGCTTAATATAGGCAAGGATCTCGGGTTGGCCCATAATGCTATTAACCTAACCCTAGACATCCTTGCCTATATATACTTGTATCCCCTGTGCCTTGTGGAGCATTCTACTTAATATACTTGCAGTTTGCTCACATGGTATCAGAGGGTCGATCCCAACCACTCATTTCCGCCTCGGTCAATCTCGACCACCCATCTTTCCCCAACCCTAGATATTTTCCCGTCCGATCCACGCCGCGATGGCGGTGGCCCGCCAACCTCATCCTCTCCTCCCGACGCCGAGCCTCTCTGGGATGACGCCGCCA
>JAYGGG010000197.1:0-40750 GCA_036346245.1 Bonia amplexicaulis | reverse complement strand
AAATTTAAAAAGGAACTCAACCAATACCACACTTGCTGGTAGGTAACTCACATGCCCATTGCCAAAATGCGGAGAATGCCTTTTGTCCAAAATGTCGCTGTTGGCGCTTCCGATCGGGCACTTTTCCTGTCCATCTCACATGCTCATCTCTTTCAAACCATAATCAATGTGTAATTACTCAACACAACAACTTTAGTGTTTCTACTCATGTGTTCTTGTTAACGAATTGATGAATTAACTTAATAGAAGTTAAAAATTTAAAAGTTTACCATAAAGTTTGTAATTTAACAACTGGAGAAAAAAATATTAAAATAGCTGTTTTTCCCGACGTAAAATTAAACTTATTGTAGCTGTAATTTAAAGAAATGATATGCTAATTGTTAGGGTCATTGATGTTCAAAGGTTCATATTTAGTGAGACATTGTTCAAGCCAATTTGTCCTATGGATAAAATTAAATAAATTGGGTTTCAGCCCCTATTTCATGATTTTGGATAAATCTTTTGCTGGGCACAAAGCCAAGAATGAATGAGGACAAACGGCGGCACTTTGGTTTCTGCAACTTCCTATAAAATTGATAACAAACTTCAGATTTAAATTAGACTTAATGTAGCAATTTACTTGAAGGAACTTTCTATCCAAAATTAGATTATTTCTATCTAGCAATAAATTTATTTAGGTTGAAGTAAAGTGAGTTATTGAAGAATCATGTCATGTATAAATTCTTCTTGTAATTAAGTAATTTCGATTAGTCCTGGTTTCATAAGAAATTTCAATGAAGCAACCCACAAAACCCCACACGGAGGGTAGGATTCCGGCGGCAAAATCTTCAAGGGGAGGTAAGCCAGGGGTGGGAAGTGTAGATGCTTGTGGGGATTGAGCGTTGAGGGGAATAGTTTGGGAGGAGAAGGTAGAAGTGCCCAGGAGGGGAGAAAGGGAAAAATTAGGTCCTTAGCAATTTGACCCTAACCTTCCGGATCAGTGCCGGAAAGTCCGGCGGATCCAACCCGCATTCCCGGCCCACAGCCTTCGCGACCAGCCTTCGATCTTATGCCGCGAATCTCGGCGAACCTAAGGACGACTTACCAATCTTCGTGACTGGGATGACCTTGAGAGCTCGCGCCAGTAGTTCTGCATGGATTGACTTGCTTGGTTAGGTAGGTTACATAGTTATCGGACGATTGCAACATTGGAATTGATTGAGGGCGGTTCAAATTGGACGATATATCATTGTTAATTGTGGAAGATTAAATGTTGATGATTAATCTATTGTAGTTGTGGAAGACTAAATGTTTCATATGCATTTAACTGATATTTAAATGACTGCATTCATATGCCAATTAAATCTGAAATTAAAGAGGTATGATTCATGGAAGATTATGGTGATTAATAATTATGGACATGAATTGTGGTTGTAGTTGTATGGAATTATAAATGATGATGTATAATTGTTTGTAGTTTGAATAGCCTGTTAAACAGTTTGCTTGCTGCGATTTTTATCTCACCCTTGTTTCCCCCTCCCTACAAGTGGACATTGAGCATGCATGAGAAGGGTAGAACGACACCACACTGATGCACTTGGATCATAGTTTAATGCTGTAATAAGTTGAAAGAATTTTAGACCTTTGCATAGCTTTGTTTACATTATCTTAATAATGTTAAATTTGTTAATTATATTTTAGATTAAAATGTTGGAGGATATTTTAAATAGTGAAATGCTATCACTATCCTGTTATTCCTTAGTTGTTTATGCTTTCGCTTATATTATCCTATTAAATAAATATTGCCAGTTTAATTTATCTTATAAATTGGCTAGTTGTAGAGTAGTTTTAGTAACATCCCGGGGTAATGTGGGTCCTGAGGTGTTACAGTTGGTATCAGAGCGGGCTTTAACTGATATTTAAATGACTGCATTCATATGCATCTCAAACCACGATTTTTCATATAGATAAACAGAGATGAATGATTACAAGAGTTGCTACAATCAGTTCATCCCAAGATACGTCCCCATACGCATGAACATTCGGAAGAAAAACAAGAAATCAAGAACACACCCAAGAACCACAAAAAAGTAAGGACAGAACTCTGCCCTTCTCACCCACTCAACAACCAAAAAGAAAAGGAGAAAACCTCACACAACACATGAAGAGAAAAGAAATCCTAACTCTCACTTTGTCCACATGCCTCTCCCTCTCCTTTTATAGTGTTCATTAATGGGTTCATAAACACACTTTACCCATTAGTGCCAACAACCCTATTGCTTTATCCATTAACTCGAACCAAATTCGCTTCCGCTTTTGCAGTCTTGCGCTTTTCCCAAAACGCCCATGCTGCACCTTCCAGGAAGCTTCCTTGTTCCTTGCTGTGCACGCCTCGCAACCACTTCGAGTCTGCGCCGTCTTCAGCACATCCCGACCGTTCTGACCTCAGCACCGCCTGTGCCTAGTCCGGTCATCCCGTGCCTCGCTACGAATCCGCCTCGATGTCCTGCAGTCAACACAGACAAGAAACATATCACAAGCACCGCTCGAGGTAATGGAATTACCATATGCATTAATCACAAAACCACACAAATCAAACTGAAATTTTATACGCTCACTGCTCTGTTCTGCACGCACGCGATAGTACCGCTTCCCAAAGCGGTAGTACCGCTGAGCGGTAGTATCGCCGTGTAAACGGCGGTAGTTCCGCTCAAAGAAATATGGGGGCAGCAGAACGATCCATTTCATAAACTTTCATCATATGTTCCAATTACTCATCACAAGTATGGGAACACATCTCACATGGTCTCTCAATCATCCCCTTGATGAGTATATTGACAAACACCGAAAAACATATAAATTTGAGTTTAAAAGTCAACCATGGTCCAAAGAAATGCAAAGAGGCTTATGACCAAGTTGACAAAAGAGAATGCTAGAGCAAAACTAGAAAGAGCAAGTTTTTCTCAAAACACTCTAGAAAATCTCATGAACTATCTTTTTCTTCAATATTCTCCCCCTTTTGGCAATAATACCATCAAGAATGCGAGGAAGAAAATAAGTCATGCTTTGGATAAAATGGCTGAAATTTATTCAATCTAAGCATTTAGAGCCATGAAGATTATCCAAAATTACTTTTAAAGTATTACACCAAGCCATAATACTATAGAATGCTATTTAGATCATGACAATGTATGTATACACAAGTTAAGCCAAATAAGTCATAATCTGAAATTTAATCAAATTTCTTAGCATGTCAAGTTATCCACGATTATAGTCTAGCTAAAGGTATCCAAAGATGATGCAAGTCATGTCCATTATTCTAAGTGGAACCAAGAAGCTAGAATTGAGCCAACTTAGAGTGCCACAAGTTCAAGAATGAAAACATTTGTTCAAGTACTTGGTCTTGTTGTAATTAAGCAAATTTAGCACAATTGACTTGTTTTTCCTTTTGAAACTCATGATTGTTTCCAACCAAATTTTTGTTAAGTCATGTGCTAGATCTCAAGCCTTATGCGACCATTCCAAGCTCGAAGCTTAAGGAAATGATATAGGTCATCCAAAACTCCCCCTGAGTTCATGCCGAGTGCAATGGCAAGCAGTCTCATGAGAAAGAATTCGTGAGATCAGTTTTTCGTATAAAAGAGATCATTTTTGCTTATGCTGAATTTTAGTTCAAGAACAATGAGTTAAGAACTAATTGATGCTTCATAAAAGAACTAGCATAGCTCACTCTAAGGCTGAATGAAGATTAAAGACTCAACTCAGTCTATTTTTCATGACATGAATCATAAACGGACAACTAAAGACAGACTAGTCACAAGAGCTATCATGACATGAATTAGTTCAAGTTGTGCATTTTAATCAACTTATCATGGCAAGGACTAATCTACACATATAAAATTATGATAAATCTAGCAAATAAGCACATATCATGGTAAGATATAATGCATTGTAAATATGTCATAATAAGATAATAATCAAGGCTCTATGTAGGTATATTACAATGCAAGAAAATCCAGTTTTCTCTTAACATGTGAAACACCTCTAGTTCAAGTAGAGTTATGTCAACATTAAGATTCAGAAAATCCCAAATGAACTCCCCTGAACCAAAGCAATAAGACGAGAAGCTGGCAAAAAATCAAAAGGCAGTCATCTACCCCAAATAAATCTAGGGCTAAAAGCTGGTCTACTAACACACTAGGGAGTAAACACATTCCCTGTCTACCCGAGGGTGGCCCGACCCTCGCTAAATCGCAAGAAGTGAGTAAACTCACCTAGTGAGAAGAGAAACAACTAGAAGCAGCAACCTAGAGATACAAGATGAGAGGAAGCAATCTAAGCAGCTACGCAAGACAACAACTCTAGTCTATGCTAGAAGGACTAACCCAAATGCATTCCATGAAATGCAACAGAAAGGAGTAAGAGCATAATAAATAGGATAAATCATGAAGTACAAAGCTCCCCCTCACAAAAGTCCATAAGGACAGACCACCCCAAGCTCTCCCCGCAAGGCTGAAAACCTAGAGCTATCCAAAGGCTTGGTAAAGATATCAGCCAACTGGTGGTCACTCTTCACAAACTGGAGCACTATGTCACCCTTCTCTACATGGTCTCTAAGGAAATGGAATCTGATATCAATGTGCTTGGTCCGAGAATGCTGCACTGGGTTCTTAGCAATATTAATTGCAGAAGTGTTATCACAAAAGAGTGGAACACTGTCTATGACTAACCCAAAGTCCCACAGGGTCGAAGCCATCCAAAGTACTTGGGTGCAGCAACTGGCGGCAGCAACGTACTCGGCCTCTGCGGTGGACTGTGCAATGTCGGACTGCTTCCTAGAAGACCAAGAGACAAGAGAAATGCCAATAAATTGGCAGGTGCTAGAAGTGCTCTTTCTATCTATCCACCAACCCGCAAAGTCTGCATCGGAGTAGGCTCTAAGCGAAAGACAGGAAGATGAAGAGTACCAGATACCATAGTCAATGGTAGCTCGAAGGTACCGAAAGATGCGCTTCACCGCCTGGCGGTAAGATACGCGAGGAGAAGCCTGAAACCGAGCACAAAGACACACAGAGAAGTGTATGTCCGGTCTCGAGGCAGTAAGGTATAAGAGGGAGTCAATCATGCTTCTGTACTCCTTTTGATCAACTGGCGCGCCATCCTCATCTGTGTCAAGTGAAGCTGTAGAAGCCATCGGAGTTGACATCGGCTTACCATCACTCATGCCAAAGCGTCTCAGGAGGTCATGAGTGTACTTGCCTTGATGCAAGAAAATACCCTCCCGAGTCTGCTTTATCTGGAAACCAACGAAGAAGGTCAACTCACCCATCACGCTCATCTCAAACTTGGTGCTCATGACATCCGAGAACTATGAAACTAGAGCATGAGAAGAGCCGCCAAAGATAATGTCATCGACATAAATCTGGACAAGCAGTAGGTCAGTGCCATGCCTACGAATGAACAAGATCTTATCCACCTTACCCATCTCAAAATCATGACTCAACAGATAGGACTTAAGCCTCTCATACCAAGCTCTAGGGGCCTGCTTAAGTCCATACAAGGCTTTGAAAAGCTTGTAGACATGCTTTGGGTATTTGGGGTTCTCAAAACGTGGAGTCTGTCTCACATAGGCTTCATCCTCAATAAACCCATTGAAGAAGGCACTCTTGACATCCATCTGGTAAATCTTGAAACCCTTAGAAGCTGCAAAGACAAGCAGGATTCTAATGGTCTCAAGTCTAGCTACAGGGGCAAAGGTCTCCTCAAAATCGAGACACTCAACCTAGGAGAAACCCTGAGCTTCCAGTCTAGCCTTGTTTCGAATGACTACCCTATCCTCACTCTGCTTGTTCTTTAACACCCACTTGGTCCCAATGACATTGTGACCTCGAGGGGGCTCAACAAGCGACCAGACCTTGTTTCTCTCGAAATTCTCTAATTTCTCATACATGGCATTGACCCAAGACTCATCAGAAAGAGCATGACAAACATCCTTGGGCACAAAGGTGGCAACGAAGGCAGAGTAGAGACAGAAATGTGACATGCCAGACTTTGAGCGTGTGACTCGCTCAAAGAGGTCTCCAATCATTTGCTCGGAAGGATGAGCTTTTGGATATGTCGGGGAGGTCCTAGATGAGATGAAGAAGTGGCCTCTCCCTCATGAGCTGATGAGGTAGGAACAGAGCCACTATCTCCAGAAGATGTAGAAGGCATGGGCTGATCTCCTCGAGGAGCTGTGGAAGAAGGAGGCTCCTCAGGGGGAGGATGAACTGGATCAAGTATACAACCCTCATCTCCATCCTCCTCATCATCCACAAAGATGGTCTCGAACTGCTCTAAAGAACCTGAGATATCGGCCTAGTCCCCGGACTGGTCTCATCGAAGGTCACCTCACAGGTTTCTACCATTTTACTAGACTCACAGTTCCAGACTCTATAGGCCCGCGAAGTAGTTGAGTAACCTAGAAATATACCATCACAGGAACGTGATTCGAACTTGCCTAGGTTCCCGGACTTCAAGATAAAGTACTTGCATCCAAACACACGGAAATGAGATACATTGGGCTTTCGCCTATATCTCAACTCACAAGAGGTGCGATGCAAGTGTGCCCTGAGAAAAATCTGTTCGAAACATGGCACGCGGTGGCTATAGCCTCAGCCCAAAACTTCCTCGGTGTAGAGTACTCATCGAGCATCGTCCTGGCCATCTGGACCAAGGTGCGGTTCTTTCTCTCCACTATGCCATTCTGCTGATTGACGTATGGAGAAGAGAACTGGTGCTCTACACCTGTCTCACCACAAAACCTCTCAAAGTAGGAATTCTTGAACTCCGTGCCATTGTCACTGTGGATCGCTCGTAAGGCACCCAGGAGCTCAACAGAAAGCCTACTAAACAAACCCCAAAAATATGTAAACGTCTCATCCTTCGAGGCTAAGAAAAACATGCAAGAATACCCCGAGAAGTCATCGACCACGACAAGAACATACCACTTCCCTCCTGTAGACTGCACTCTAGCTGGTTCAACAGTGTACATATGGAGCAGCTGTCCTGGTGCATCTGTCATAGTCACTGCAATTGGAGGATGTGAAGCGGCAACCATCTTGCCGTGCTGGCATGGAGCGCAAACAAGATCTTTGACCATCTTGAGTTTCGGCAGACCACGAATGAGATCATGGCCGCTAACTCGGGTCAAATGGTCAAATCCAATATGACCAAGTCTCCTATGCCAGAAAGTGAGGTCGCAGGACTCACAAGTAATTAAACACCTGAGAGGATCACTGGAAGACTCAACAAAATCAGTACGAAAGATCCTCCCAAATCTAGAAATTCCGCAAACAAGACTGTCCAAAGAATCAAGAATTTTGCAAGCGTTTTTCTTAAAGCTCTCCTCAAAATCGTCATTGGTAAGCTGGGAAACTGAGAGCAAATTGTAATGTAGATTACTTATTAAGACAACATCTTTCAAAATAAATGAATCATTAATGCACACAGTACCTTTTGCAATGACGCGCCCAGACGAAGCGTCTCCAAAGGTGATAGTCTCATCACCTGGAGCACGGGCTAGTAGGGGTGCAAACGGATTGGATTCGGACGAATATTGTTGTTACCATATCCTAACCCATATTTTTCTCCGGATTCGATACCAATCGGATTCGGTACCAATCGGATTCGGTGCCGGATCGATCGGGATTAACCCGAGTCATTTGCACCCCTACTTGTTTGTAAGGAATGCATGCAGTACAACAATGGAGTAGGAGGACGTACTGTCAAGAACTTGATGTTACTACTTAATAGCTGATGTGGAAGATTTTATTTTACCATTGCAAAAGAAAATGAAACGTCAAATAGTAGTACTAACCAAAAATCAAACTTGAAGACGTATCGGATTAGGACGGATATTGCTGTTACCATATCCTAACCCATATTTTTTCTCCGGATTCGGTACCAATCGGATTCGGTACCAATCGGATTCGGTGCCGGATCGGTCGGGATTAACTCGACCCATTTGGACCCCTACGGGCTAGGGAAGAGAAACAACGGGAGTCTCCGGTTATATGACGAGAACAACCGGAGTCTACAAGCCAAACCTCTCCCTTCCCAGCCCGGCAAACCTCGTCGGAGTCGAAGTAGAGCTCGATGTCGCTCACATCGCCCTCAAGGGCCATAAAGCACATGTCGGAAAAGTCGTCGCCGTCCGTGGTTCTTGATCACCCGTCCCATTATCGTCACTCCATCCCTCCACCTCGCTGAGGTCGAGGTCGTCGAAAGCAATGAGGATGCGGAGGAAGAGTTTCTTGGCCTTCCTAAGGTTGCGGAACTTCTTCTTGCCTTGGGCATGAGCTGGAGGCTTCTTGTTGCGGTTCGTGTCGATGTGGTCGTTTTTGCTCAAACCGCCGTAGTCACCCTTGCCCTTCTCCAGCTTGGGGCAATTCGCCCAAATGTGGTTGGGGCTACCACACTCGAATCAAATAATCGATACTTCTCTCTTTTTGTCCCTTACTCTCTTGTATGCGTGGGAAATATTTCTGGCTAAGAGAGTGAGTTGGCTTTCTAGAAGCTGCTCTAGTTGATCATCGGCAATTTCACACAGAGCAGCAAGAGAGAATCCCAAAGAAAAGTCAGAAGGTCCAGAAACAGAGCTGGGATCGGTGACTAAGGCCATCGACTGTGACTTTGACCTACGAGAGACTATGTCAATCTCGTGAGTCTTGAGCCGTGAGTACAACGCGTCAAGAGTCAGGGTCGAGAGGTCGGTCGTGTCTTTAATCATGGTCACCTTCATTTCTCAAACACACAAATCAAGAGCAGATAACATCTGTCGAGCGTTGTTCGAGTTGGAGTACGTGAGATCGACGGCTCAGAGGTTGCTCAGAATCTTATGAAATCGCGCAAAACACTCATCCAGGGACTGTCCAGCGAGCATTTCGAACTTGTTGTAATCTTGCGTGAACTGGTCCTGTCGTACCGTCTTGATCTGGGTGGTGCCCTCATGGTATGCATCGAGGGTCACCCAGATGTCAAAGGCCGACGTCAGATGAGATATGCTATCAAATTCGCTTCTGTATTATGATGTTCCGTGCCTTTGCATTTGCCTCAGCACCAGCCATGTTTCCGGCATTGATGTTCTCATCGACAGGAACAACATACCAGACTTTGACCTTCCGCCAGATGGCGTAACCCTGAGCCTGGATGTAGGTCTCCATCCGGCTCTTTCAGAAGGGATAGTCAATCCCATCGAAGATCGGGGGCTTGATAGAATACTTGTCCATTGCCATGGCTCTAGAGACCGGTTAAGATCTACGAGGAAGAGCTAACCGGCTCTGATACCAATTGAAGGACCGAAATGGCAATAGAGGAGGGGTGAATGATGCCTTCAAAAATAAAATCCTCCCCTCAAGTATCCACACAGCAGAAAAGCACTCACTGGAAATCACAGATAAGAGAATGAAACAAATCCAGAGAGGAAAACAAGATCCGGGTCATTACGCGAAAGCGGTAGTACTGCATTGTGAGAAACCAGTAGTAGTACCGGTGAGTCGCACTGCAGTAGTACCACCGATGAACTCGGTCGGCCGAGTCGTCACTGGTCTGACCGCAAATGGTAGTACCGATGGAGTAGTGGTAGTACCGGAGAGAGATAGTACCGACGTTGAAACCGCGATAGTACCGCACGCTACAGATCGAAGAACAGCAAGCGCAAGATCTGGCCAAAATCCAAAATACTCAAGATTTGCTGCTCTTCTCGGGTCAATTTTAATCGGACATCATCCTAAACATCATATTGACCTCATTGAGAAGAAATCGCAGACAAAGATCAAATGAAAACAGCAAATTCGGATTTTTCACCAAGAACACAGAGAGAGAAGCAAAATCCAAAATTCGCACGATTCTTTTATTATTGGCTCAAGAAACTTTGGAGATAGCAAAGGAACAATCTCAGAAGGATAAGCCAAGAACCAATTTCAAGATTCCTCTAGAAAATCGAAGGGGGCACAAGAACTCTAAGTTCTAAGATTCGTCTTGATTCTTCCCTTTGTTTTCGAAAATGGGATGCTCAGATGATCTTGATAATCTCTCTAGTTCATAGCATCAACAAACAACAAGAAAATCAAGAAATTACCACAAGACGCAAGAACTGAGACAAGGCAACGAAGAACAGGGAGCAACTGAGCAACTCAAAATCATCTCAAACCACGATTTTTCATATAGATAAAAAAGATGAATGATTACAAGAGTTGCTACAATCAGTTCATCCCAAGATACGTCCCCATACGCATGAACAGGGAGCTGGATTTTCTTGCATGTCATTCTGCAGTGTAATATAACTACATAGAGCATTGATTATTATCCTGTTATGACATGCTCTAGGTTTTCAGCTCTGCGGGGAGAGCTTGGGGTGGTTTATCCTTATGGACTATTGTGAGGGGGAGCTTTGTGCTTCATGATTATCTTATTTATTATGCTCTTGCTCATTTCTGTTGCATTTCATGGGGATGCATTTGGGTTAGTCCCTCTAGCATAGACTAGAGTGTTTCTATTGCTTAGCTGCTTAGACTTCTTCTCATCTTGTGTGTCTAGGTTGCTGCTTCTAGTTGCTTCTCTTCTCACTAGGTGGAGTTCACTCACTTCTTGCGGTCTAGCGAGGGTCGGGCCACCCTTGGGTAGACAGGGTACGTGTTTACTCCCTAGTGTGTTAGTAGACAAGCTTTTAGTCCTAGATCCATATGGGGTAGATGAGAGCCAGTCTGAGCCATAGTCTTCTCTTTATCTTATCTATGCTTTAAGGACTGCCGTTTGATTTCTTTGCCAGCTTCTCGTATTTGCTATTTTGGTTCAGGGGGAGTACGTTTGGGATTTTCTGGATTTTAATATTGACATAACTCTACTTGAACCAAAAGTGTTTCACATGTTGAGGGGGAGATGGACTTTCTTGCATGTCATTCTGCATTGTAATATAACTACATAGAGCCTTGATTATTATCCTGTTATGACATGCTTACAGTGCTTTACACCTTGCCATGACTTGTGCTTATTTGCTACATTTATCATGGTTTCATATGTGTAAACTAGCTTTTGCCATGATAAGTTAATTTAACTTGCACAAATTGAACTAAAACTTGTCATGTTAGCACTCGAGACTAGTCCTTCTTGAGCTATCCTTTTATGATCCATGCCATATCAAATAGACTGAGTTGAGCGTTGAATCTCTATTGAGCCTTAAATTGAGCTGTTTTAGTCTCTTGATGATGCATAGGCTAGTACAATCGTTTTAAAAGCAAAAGATCTCTTTTGTGCGAAAAAACTGATCTCACCAATTCTTTCTCATGAGACGGCTTGCCATTGCACTAGGCATGAACTCAGGGGGAGTTTTGGATGACCAAGATCATTTCCTTAAGCTTTTCGCTTGGAATGATCGCATAAGGCTTGAGATCTAGCACAAGACTTAACAAAAATCTGGTTGGACACGACCATAAGTTTCAAAAGAAAAATATGTCTTTTGTGCTCAATTTGCTTAAGTTACAAAAGAACCAAGTACTTGAACCAATGTTTCACTCTTGAGCGTATAGCACTCTACTTGGACTCAATATTAGCTTCTTGGTTCCGCTTTGCTTAATTGACATGGCTTGCATCATCCTTGGATGTCTCTAGCTAGACTTTGCTTATTGATGACTTCACTTGCTCACAAATTGCACTATAATTCAGATTGTCATCTCTTTGGTTTAGCTGGCATATACATATCTTGTCATGATCTAGATAGCCTTTATTGAGTTATGGCTTGGTGTAATCCTTAATGGTCATTTTGGATAATTCTCATGGCTCTAAATGCTTAGAATAATCAAACTTCAGCCATTTTATCCTTTTTCATGACTTATTCTCCTTCTTGCATTCTTGATGTGTTTATTGCCAAAAGGGGGAGAATAGTGGTAGAAAAAGTCATTTTGGGAGCTTTGAGGAAAACTTGTTCTTTCTTTTGCTCCTTCTGTAGAAATGGTCATTAGCTTTATTTTCCTTCTTGGACCATGTTGGATTCTTCAAACTCAACTTCATGCTTTTTCGGTGTTTGTCAATATACTCATCAAGGGGGAGATTGAGAGACCATGTGAGGTCATCCCATGTGTATGATGAGTAATTGACATCGGCTTAGGGAAGTCGAGTTTGAGTTGGTTGGTTCGGACCATGTCGCTATGGGTGCAACGGGCTCGGTCGGACTTGGTCAAACCTGGTCAATATGTTTAGGATGATTATTCTGATGATTTGATGAGAGACCATGTGAGGTCATCCCATGTGTATGATGAGTAATTGACATTGGTTTAGGAAAGTCGAGTTTGAGTTAGTTGGTTCGGACCAAGACGTTGCGTGGTGCAACGGACTCGGTCGGATTTGGTCAAACTTGGTCAAAAGGATTAGGATGCTTATTCTGTTGACTCGACAAGTTTGATCTCTATTTACGCTTTCATGTATCGAGCGGTGCTATTTGACGTGTTTCTTATCTGTGTGGCTGCAGGACGTCGAGGCGGAGTCGTGGCGAGACACGAGGTGACCGGACTAGGCGCAGGTGGCGCTGTGGTCAGAACGGTCGTGATGTGTCGAAGACGACGTGGACTCGAAGTGGTTGCGAGGCGTACACGACAAGGAGCGCGGAAGCTTCCCGGAAGGTGCGGGGGGCGAATCGGTAATTCGCAAGGTCGCACAAGCGGGAGACGGCTCCATTAGGGTTTAGCCGGCGTAACGGGTTGGAGACCCGTTAGCCAAGGGCTATAAATAGGTGTTGGGGGCTGCATACCCCTTTGAGGATCACAAGTGTTTTAGTGCTCATTCATCACTTTGTGTGTGTGTTACTCCCAAGAAGCATGTGAGGCTCTTGGTGTTCTTGAGGATTGAGAGGGGATGAATTGAGAGTCTTGTAATTACTCTTCATGTTCTAATGTCCATGCGTATCGGGACTCCTTTATATCAATTTGCAATGCTTTCAGTTTGATATGATTTGATCTTAATCCCTTCTTTTGTTATTGTTCTTCTCTGAATCTCTCTCTCTCTCTGAACAACCTCCTTGACTTGATTTGGGAATCACATCAAAGTCTTTTGAGCAGCACATTTCCAAGAGAAATCACTTAACTGCAGCCTTCTTTCCTAGATCTTGTCAACGGCAAATCTTCCTTTGTTTTAGAGTTTTTCCTTTCTCGTGAATAGAAGAAGTTGTGCTCTTGATTCTTCTTGGTTTTTCAAGTTAGTTCTCTTCTCAGTCTGAAATCTCTCGGCAAAAGGAGCAGTGAATCATATCTACGAGTTAACCGGGACTCAGTACCAGCAAGATTGCCTTCATCTTGGTTTTCCCTGTACAGCCATAATTTTCTGATGAAACTAGACAAAAGTTATTCATTAAGCTGCCGAATTTTTTTAGGTTTGTTCACTTCTTGAAGTCTGCTGGCTATTCAGTTTGCTTTTTGGCTCATGTGTGTTTGTTTAGGACTCTTTCTGCCGAGACTCAATTTCTAGTTGCCAGACTACATGTTACTCTCAGTAGACAACTAGCTCTCTTCTGTTTTTGGCGGAGATCATTGTGTCCTTCAGTATTTCGGCCAAAGCAAAACTGCATGTCACTTTCTGTCTGCTTTGATTCATCAGAACAGCAGTCGGTTTTAGTTTTGCTTTCCTTTCTGCAGTACTTCTGTGCTATTCGGTTTGTAAAATCTCTTCCTGAAAATTAGTCTTTGTTGTTCTCGTTGCTCACTCTGGAATGGCATTCTGCCAGTCTGTTCGGTCATGCGTGAACGACAAGGAGCGCGGAAGCTTCCCGGAAGGTGCAGGAGGAGCGAATCGGTAAATTCGCAAGGCTGCACAAGCGGGAGACGGCTCCATTAGGGTTTAGCCGGCGTAACGGGTTGGAGACCCGTTAGCCAATGGCTATAAATAGGTGTTGGGGGCTGCATACCCCCTTGAGAGTTTTTGTGCATTTGCTCTCCATTTTGTGTGTGTTCCTCCCAAGAAACATGTGAGGCGCTTGGTGTTTTTGAGGATTGAGATGGAGAGGATGGATTGAGAGTCTTGTAATCATTCCTCTTGTTCTAATGTCCATGCGTATGGGGACTCCTTTGTAATCTTTGGTTGGAATGAAATCTGAAGTTTTTCTGTTCTTCGTTCTTTATCTTTGAATGTATTCAATGGCTTTGGGAGAGAGTTAGGGGTTCTTTTCCATGTGCTTTTACTCTCCATATGTGTTTTCCTTTTTGGTGTGAGTTGGTAGAGCTGATGGCTATTATGTGATTCTCAGTTTTCTTTTGTGTGTGTGCTCATCTCAATGTGAGATCCTTCACAAGATGACTGTAGACAACTTCTCATGTAATCATTTGTGTCTACGAATCAACTTGAGAAGATCTGTAGTTGAAATGTTCTGAGCCAGTCTTCCTTTGTTTTGCCTTCTGTTATTTTCTCTATTCTCTTCTCGTGAGGGCAATTCCCGTTGAGATTAAAGATTACTTGATCCAAGGTTTCATGAATGTCAAGCGATTTGGATTTTCATTATTATGCGCTTCTTTTTGGAGAAGAATCAGATTCACTCTCTTCATTTGATTTTCATTTGGATCTTCTTGCTTTACGAATCGGTTTGCTATCTTAATTAAAATCCTGTTGAAGCCTCATGAGCAGCCAATCAATCCACTCTCTCTGACTGACTTAATCTCAAGAAAAGTTGCCCAACCGAGTCTCATATTCATGCTGTAGCATCAGTATTTAATGTACATTCAGAATTCAGTCTTAGGCTCTCGGCATCAATCTTCTTCACTTGTTTAGGCTGTGTATCTGCTGCCGACATTGCAGTTTTGATTCAGTGGCTCAGGCAGTAATTTTCTACTCTCAGCTGCTCTCCATTGCTCTCTTTCTGTTGGTTGTAGTTTGCTGCATCTGCAGCCTGCAATTTCCTTCGGCGAGGGCAGTGAGCAGCTTAAAATCAGCATCCTCTGTTCCGGTCTGCATTGTTTGGCTTTTCTGTTGTCTTCATATTTTTCTTGACTGAACTTTCTCTACGGCAGGCAGTTTCTAGTCTCGGTTGGCTCTTCTTTGTTCAATCTTTGGTTCATTGTGTTTTCTTTCTTTTGTCTGATCTTTTGCCGAGAAGATCCTGTGATCTGACTTCCTTCTCTTTGAGAGCATGTGGTTATTTAGGTTGAAGTCCGAAAACCTTGTTCAGAGAAACACATCCACAGATCAATCTTCTCTCTGATTTGGCCTCTTTATCACTTCATCGTGCTTGCACTTTTCGCGGTCCATTTCGGTTCCACGGTCTTACGTCGCTTTGGCTTTCGGCTATGCCCTTTATGCTTTAGCTTCCTTCTTTGGTAGTCTGTCTTCATCGGTTCTTTTCGCCTAGCGACCAAATAATCTCCTCTCTTTTCTATCTCATGTCAAGAAAGTACAGCTGCGGCATCTGTTTTCTGTTGGACTGTATGTACTCAGTTTTCAGATTTCTCTAGCTTTTGGTATATTCAGTTCTCGACAAAGTTTGTTTGCAACAGCAAAATCTATTTTCTTGCTTCATAGCTGTTATAGCTATCGGAGCGGAAAGTCGTGTGAATACTTTTGGGGGCAAAAGTTGAAGGCACCATTCACCCCCCCTCTGTTGCCATTTCCGATCCTACAGTGTCAACAACCCTATTGCTTTATCCACTAACTCGAACCGAATCCGCTTCCGCATTTGCAGTCTTGCGCTTTTCCCAAAACGCCCCTGCTGCACCTTCTGGGAAGCTTCCTCGTTTCTTGCTGTGCACGCCTCACAACCACTTCGAGTCCGCACCGTCTGCAGCACATCCCGACCGTTCTGACCTCAGCACCGCCTGTGCCTAGTCCGGTCATCCCGTGCCTCGCCACGACTCCGCCTCAATGTCCTGTAGTCAACACAAACAAGAAACACATCACATAGCACCGCTCGAGGTAATGGAATTACCATATGCATTAATCACAAGACCACACAAATCAAACTCAAGTTTTATGCGCTCACTGCTCTGGTCTGTGCGCATGCGGTAGTACCGCTTCCCAAAGCGGTAGTACTGCCGTGTAAACGACGGTAGTTCCACTCAAAGAAATCTGGGGACAGCAGTAGCGATCTATTTCACAAACTTTCAGCATATGTGTCAATTACTCATCACAAGCATGGGAGCACTTGTCACATGGTCTCTCAACAATTCATTGCCTTCCTCGTGCTCTGAATTGCCTTCCTCGATCGTGCTCTATATACATAAATGCATGTTCAATTCAGCTGTAGCGGATGGCTTTTAGCTTTAGCTAAAATGGTACTGTGGTGACTGATAGCTTTTAGTTAAGACGTCCAATTAAAGGATAGAAAAAGAAAATATAAAAAACTGTTATATTTCCACGAACAATAAAAAAGAAAAAAATATAAAAGGCAATGTTAAAAAGCCAACATATTTAAGATAACTTCTAACTTTTAAAAACTAAAACTAGAAATCAAAAACTATTTAGAAATGCACGAAGGCGTGTCCGCGATGCCTCCCTTGCATCGCAATATTCACTAACGCTGGTGTGTCGTGTAGCTACACTAGTACGGTGTGCGAGATGGCAGAGAGAGCAAATGGGATAGTGAAGTGGTTCAGTGAGTTGAAGCGGTTCGGGTTCAGCACCTCCAATCACGATCGACGGGACTTGTTCCTGCAATTCTCTCTCTCTCTCTCTCTGCATCAAACGAATTGACAAATTCGTCCACAAAACCACAGAACTGTAGTTTACTTGACTTTTTTAGAAGTTAAAGATCTAACTTGACATGAGGGGTTCATTTCCTATATAGCTAAACCAAAAGCATGTACGGTGCAAAATTTCCAGCATTTCTTAAATCTACCTGACATAACTATACTATTAAATTATGAACTAAATTCTATCAAGGTTTAGACACCGGTCAACGCTGCACCAACTTCATCTCGAAAGTTGTATTTAACCGAGACTTTTATGTCTATGTCCATAAATGTACTTATCTAGTTGTACAATCCAGATGAGTCGATTTGAGTTGAGCTGAGTCATGTGTTTCGATAGAACCATCGTCCTATGTTTGTAATTCTCTTTATATAGTAATTTTCGTCTTAGTTTATCCATGGTTTTTTCATAAGAATTTTTCATATCGAACGAAGCACAAAAAAACTCGTCTTCCAAGCTATGAATGAGGAACTACACGGGGAGCACAAGGACGCGATTCTCGGTGCAAGAAACCATGGGGGATGGGTTATAGCCTTACAGGGAGTGATAAGGGATGTAGATGTCGCTGGTGGCGAGATTGCTACTTGAAATGACGTTTGGGGAGGTAGAATGGTAGAAGTGCTCCTGCACTAGGGCGAGGGAACAGGAAGGTAGAAAGACTTAGAGAGAGAGAGAGAGTCCATTGAAGCAATCATGCATGCCACATAACCAATTTCCCCCGCGTAATCACGTGCCATTAGTCAGTCACACGGAAATCCGCCCTCCCGCGCCCGTCCGCGCACCTTACCACGAAACACACGCAAATGCTATCCGCGCAACCCACCGCCACCGCGAGGCAGCGGCATTCGGTCCGCCCCGCGCCAGCCATTCTGTGCTCCAATCGCCACGGCAACACCGATGCGGCGGTTTCCGACGGCGAGGCTTTCGATTACGAATGCGCTCGCTGGCCAGAGCCTCGAGAGCGCCCCCGTGACGCCTCCCAAGCTCTCCTTCCCGACACTGGTACGGTTGCTTGCTGGTTGTGGATTTAGGATTTAAGTCGTATTTGTTAGTGTTTAGTTTAACTACATTTATCTGGCATTGGAAACTTGGAATTGGAGGGGATGGACGAAGGGTTGATCAAATGAGGATCATTATTGCGTAACAGGGGATATTTTCCCCCTTCGTTTAGTCAATTTGCATTAGTGGTGGCAGGAATATTTGGCTTCGGATATCCAACTGTTGTATTTTGCTATTTTAGTGAAGCGGTGGGGTAAAAATGAAATTGCTAGTTTGGTGCCTAGGATGGACGAACCAGGAAACCGTGAGTCTCACGAATTGGGCATATAGTGCCATACAATGGGAGGCGCAGCTATTCAATGAGCTGACATAAACAATTTTGAACCGGGCACTGTTGATTTAATCTTGTATAGAGCGATATTGCAAACACTTTGTAGTGCTCTGATGGAGAGGGATAGGACATGTTCACTTGAATCATGAATTCATGAGTACTTTGTTCTTTGGAAACTACACTTGAGCTGTGTGGATGATCACTATTTATGTTGGAATTGCGATGGTTTTCCTATGCCACTAATCTTTATTCATTCATAAGGGTCTGTTATATTTTATTCCATTGTTGTGTTAATTTTGCAATACATGCCTTTAGCAAATTTAAATGAAAAGGGTATTATTTAGGTGAGGCCAGAGTTAACATTGGTATTCCATGATGGACAACACTGAGTTGACATCTGATATTTAGTTAATGGCACAGTTACTCAATCCTGATGGGACCAATGGTTCAGCCGGATGAAAATCGAACTGAGCTCGCTCGATCCAGCTTCTACAATTGGGTTGACCTTGCAAAAATTGTTGTTTGACCACCAGGTTCTTTCTAAAACTTCTTAGAAGCTGGGCCCAAATCTAACAGGTCAGCCCCTCCCATGTCAAATGATACGTTGAATTGATCTGTCACCCTCCTTCTCAAACAAGACTTGAAAAAGAGGTCGGAGAGAGACTCAAACGTGGGACATGGTCTTTAGGGGCCGAGTACTTCACGCTAACTACACCCCGAGAGTCGTCCCTTGTGTTTAGTATACAGATAGCATCCTATTAATCCAAGTTCATAGTATATCATTATTAAAGATGGATCAGTGAAACCGCGAAATGGATCCCTCACCCTAGGATACCCCGATACGTGATACGGATACCACGATACGATATTTTGTAAAAACAAAGATACGTCGATACGACAAGTATATTTGTATTTAAAAATTAAAAAAATGTAGAGAGGCTACGAGAGAGCGAGAAACTGAGATTACCTTGATGAATGCTATATATTCCATTATTCCTTGCATCCCTCACTCGATACTTTCAGTTATGAACTACATAATTGACATTGTTCATAAATCCCAATTCACAAAATACGAACGTCTATAGATAATTTGAGATATGACAATACAAACGCCTAGAACAGAACCAATGGGTGGAAGTTGTAGTGCCAAAAATCATTTATGACAAAACATCATCAGCTTATTTTCACAGGAACTTGTAAAACTGAAAACGGAAAAAGCTAACACAGTTCAAAAATACAATTTTACCTGTGTCTCGTCTGTGCGCGTCTTCGCCAAAGGTACTCTGAGTAAGCTGCATTACAATTTGTTTTCGGTTTCCCAGCTTACCGATGATGGTTTTGAGGTAAGCTTTAAGAAAAACTACCCGATGATGGTCTTCGGGTAGTCTGATTTGCGGGATTTCTCGTTATGGGAGGATCTTTCGTGCTGATTTTATTGAGTCTTCTGGTGATCCTCTCCAGTGTTTGGTTGCTTCTGAGTCCCGTGATCTTACTTTCTGGCATAGGAGACTTGGTTATATAGGATTTGACCATTTGACCCGAGTTAGCGGCCATGATCTCATTCGTGGTCTGCCGAAACTCAAGATGGTCAAAGATCTTGTTTGCGCTCCTTGCCGGCATGGAAAGATGGTTGCTGCTTCACATCCTCCAGTTACAGTGATAATGACCGATGCACCAGGACAGCTGCTCCATATGGACACAGTTGGACCAGCTCGAGTGCAGTCAGCAGGAGGGAAGTGGTTTGTTCTTATCGTGGTCGATGACTTCTCGAGGTATTCTTGGGTATTTTTCTCAGCCTCGAAGGATGAGACATTTACATATTTTTGAGGTCTTTTTAGTAGGCTTTCTATTGAGCTTGTGGGTGCCTTACGAGCGATCCGCAGTGACAATGGCACGGAGTTCAAGAACTCCTACTTCGAGAGGTTCTGCGATGAGACAGGTGTAGAGCACCAGTTCTCTTCTCCATACGTCCCCCAGCAGAATGGCGTTGTGGAGAGGAAGAATCGTACCTTGGTCGAGATGGCCAAGACGATGCTTGATAAGTACTCTACACCGAGGAAGTTTTGGGCTGAGGCTATAGCCACCGCGTGCCATATTTCGAACAGAGTTTTTCTTATGGCACACTTGCACCGCACTTCTTATGAGCTGAGATATGGGCGAAAGCCCAGCGTCTCTCATTTTCGTGTGTTTGGTTGCAAGTGCTTTATTTTGAAGTCCGAAAACCTAGATAAGTTCGAGTCACGCTCTTGTGATGGGATCTTTCTAGGCTACTCGACTTCTTCGCGGGCTTATAGGGTTTGGTACTAGGAGTCTAGTAAAATGGTAGAGACCTGTGAGGTGACCTTCGACGAGGCCAGTCCGGGGACTAGGCCCGATATCTCAGGTTCCTTAGAGCAGTCCGAGACCATCTTTGTGGATGATGAGGACGATGGAGACGAGGGTTGTCTACCCGATCCAGTCCTTCATCCACCTCTTGAGGTGCCCTCTTCCACCGCACCTCGAGGCGATCAGCCCATGCCTTCTACTTCATCTGGAGCTAGTGGCTCTGTTCCTATCTCGTCAGCTCACGAGGTAGAGGCCACTTCTTCATCTCATCCTGGACCTCCTAGACATATTCAAAAAGACCATCCTTCTAAGCAGATTATTGGAGACCTTTTTGAGCGAGTCACTCGTTCGAAATCTGGCATGTCTCTTTTCTGCCTCTATTCTGGCATTGTTGCCTCATTCGAGCCCAAGGACGTTTGTCATACTCTCTCTAATGAGTCTTGGGTCAATGCCATGCATGAGGAGTTAGAGAATTTCGAGAGGAACAAGGTCTGGTCGCTTGTTAAGCCCCCGCGAGGTCACAATGTCATTGGGACTAAGTGGGTGTTCAAGAACAAGCAGAGTGAGGATGGTGTGGTTATTCGAAACAAGGCTAGACTGGTAGCTCAGGGGTTCTCCCAGGTTGAGGGTCTAGATTTCGAGGAGACCTTTGCCCCTGTAGCTAGACTTGAGGCCATTAGAATCTGCTTGCTTTTGCAGCTTCTAAGGGTTTCAAGCTTTACCAGATAGATGTCAAGAGTGCCTTCCTCAATGGCTTTATTGAGGAAGAAGTCTATGTGAGACAGCCTCCTGGTTTCGAAAACCCCAAATCCCAAACCATGTCTACAAGCTTTCCAAAGCATTGTATGGACTTAAGCAGGCCCCTAGAGCTTGGTATGAGAGGCTTAAGTCATATCTGTTGAGTCATGGTTTTGATATGGGTAAAGTAGACAAGACCTTGTTCATCCGCCGGCTTGGGACTGATTTTCTGCTCGTCCAGATTTATGTAGATGACTCATCTTTGGTGGCTCCTCGCATGCTCTCATTTCCCAGTTTTTCGATGTTATGAGGTCAGAGTTTGAGATGAGCATCATAGGCGAGTTGAGCTTCTTCCTTGGCTTCCAAATCAAGCAGACTCGGGAGGGTACTTTCTTGCATCAGGGCAAGTACACTCGAGACCTCCTGAAGCGCTTCGACATGAGTGATGGTAAGCCGGTGTCCACTTCTTTGGCTACATCAGTTTCACTCGACCCAGATGAGGACGGCGAGCCAGTTGATCAGAAGGAGTATCGTAGTATGATCGGCTCCCTCTTGTTCCTCACTGCCTCGAGACTGGACATACAGTTCTCCGTGTGTCTTTGTGCTCGGTTTCAGGCTTCTCCTCGCGTATCTCACCGCCAGGCGGTGAAGCGCATCATTCGGTACCTTCGAGGTACCATTGACTATGGTATCTGGTACTCTTCCTCATCCTGTCTTTCCTTGAGAGCCTACTCGGATGCAGACTTTACCGGCTGTAGGATAGATAGGAAGAGCACTTCTGGCACCTGCCAGTTCATTGGCACTTTTCTCGTTTCTTGGTCTTCGAGGAAGCAGTCCGGTGTTGCACAGTCCACCGTAGAGGCTAAGTACGTTGCTGCAGCCAGTTGCTGTAGCCAAGTACTTTGGATGGTCTCGACCTTGCGGGACTTTGGGTTAGTTATCGACAGTGTTCCACTCCTTTGTGATAACACTTCCGCGATTAACATTGCTAAGAACCCAGTGCAGCACTCTCGGACCAAGCATATTGATATTCGGTATCACTTCCTTCGAGACTATGTGGAGAAGGGTGACATAGTGCTCCGGTTTGTGGAGAGTGACCACCAGTTGGCTGATATCTTTACCAAGCCTTTGGATAGCTCTAGGTTTTCAGCTCTGCGGGGAGAGCTTGAAGTGGTTTGTCCTTATGGACTGTTGTGAGGGGGAGCTTTGTGCTTTACTGCTTTATCATGTTAATTATGATCTTACTCCTTTCTGTTGCATTGCATATGGGTGCATTTGGGTTAGTCCTCCTAGCATAGATTAGAGTGCGTCTCTCGTCGAGTTGTTTAGACTTCTTACTCTTATCTTGTGACTCTAGGATGCTGCTTATTAGCTGTTTCTCTTCTCACTAGGTTGAGCTCACTCACTTCTCATAGGTTCTAGCAAGGGTTGGGCCACCCTTGGGTAGACAGGGTACGTGTTTACTCCTTAGTGTGTGATATGATCAGCTGATAGTCCTAGAGTTATATGGGGTAGATGAGAGTCAGTCTGCGCCATAGTATCTTCTATATCTTGTCTATGCTTTAAGGACTGCTCGTTGGATTTTCTTTGCCAGCTTCTCTTGTTTATTGCTTTGGTTCAGGGGGAGTTCATTTGGGAGCTTTTGGAGCTTAATATTGACATAACTCAACTTGAACTAAAAGTTGCATCACATGTTGAGGGGGAGCTGGATTTTCTGCATTCTGCATTGTAATATAACTACATTGAGCCTTGATTATTATCTGTTTATGACATGCTTACAATGCTTTACACCTTACCATGACTTGTGCTTAGTTGCTAGATTTATCATGACTTCATATGTGTAGACTAGCTTTTGTCATGATAAGTTAATTAAACTTGCTCAAATTGAACTAAAACTTGTCATGTTAGCACTCGAGATTAGTCTTTTTTGAGCTATCCTTTTATGATTCATGCCATGTCAAATCGGCTGAGTTGAGCGTTGAATCTCTATTGAGCCTTAGATTGAGCTATTTTAGTCTCTTGATGCAGCATGAGTTAGTACAACATATTAAAAAGCAAAAAGATCTCTTTTGTGCGAAAAAACTGATCTCACCAATTCTTTCTCATGAGACAGCTTGCCATTGCACTAGGCATGAACTCAGGGGGAGTTTTGGATGACCTAGACTATCTTCTTAAGCTTCTTACTTGGAGTAGTCGCATAAGGCTTGAGATCTAGCATATGATAAAAATATTAGTTGAAAACGACCATAAGTTTCAAAAGAAAATATGTCATTTGTGCTCAATTTGCTTAAGCTACTAAAAGAACCAAGTACTTGAACCAATGTTTCACTCTTGAGCATATAGCACTCTATTTAGACTCAATATTAGCTTCTTGGTTCCACTTAGCTTAATTGACATGGCCTGCATCATCCTTGGATGTCTCTAGCTAGACTTTGCTTATTGATGACTTTACATGCTCACAAAATGCACTACATTTCAGATCGTCATCTATTTGTTCTAGCTAGCTTATACATATCTTGTCATGATCTAGACAGCCTTTTATTAAGTTATGGCTTGGTGTAATTCGTTATTGTCATTTTGGATAATTTTCCTGGCTCTAAATGCTTACATGTATCGTGCGGTGCTATGTGATGGTTTGCTTGTCTGTGTGACTACAGGACTTTGGAGCTAGGTCATGGTGAGACGTGGGAGGACCAGGACTAGGCATATGAGGTGTTGAGGTCCAAACGGTCGGAGACGTCGAAGATGATCGAGGCTGCTGAGGTGGTTGCGAGCCAGGAGAAGAGGAACCGGAGCTGGAGCTGCTGAAGGTGAACACGACAGTCAGCGGCGAGGTGGACCGGGACTAGGCTCAGGGAGGAGTCGGAGGTCCAGACGGTCGGATGCAGTGCGCAGTGTGCAACCGGAGGCGGGCAGGGACTAGACTCGTGGAGGAGTCTGAGGTCCGACGGTCGAGTAGTACCTACTGGAAGCTTCCCAGAAGGTGCAGCAGGGGCATTTTAGGAAATACACAAGATTGCAAAAGCGGAAGCGGATTCGGTTGGCGCTAATGGATAAAGCGCATAGTTGTTGAGAGCTAATGGATAAAGCAAAGAGAAAACCCATTAGTGGAGGCTATAAATAGAGAGAGTGTTCTCTAGAGCCACTTGAGGGTTTTTCTACTTTGGCTCTCCATGTCCATATGAGTTGTGAGGAGAATAGTATGCAGTAGTTCGTTGTGTTTTCTTTTGTGTGTGTTCTTCTCTCTTGTGGTTTTGGGTTGAGAAGGCTGTAGAACAACTCTTTGTAATCGCGTATGTCTCCGTATCGATTTAAGAATACCTGTGTTTGAGTTGTTGCTGCTCATGATCTTCTCTTTATTATTCTTGTGTTGAGCTTTCGGGTTCTTTCCTTGTTCTGGTTATTTGTTCTCCCTGTGCTTCTCCTTTTATTTTTATTTTTGGTCTTTCTCGGTTCTTGGTTTTAGTTTTAAGTGTGTTCGACTGTTATGATTGGAAGTCCTTGTACTGATTATTCTGAGAATATCAAGTTGTCCATTCCTAGTCTATGTGATCCTGCGAATCTCCTTTTCAACCTTCTGGTTTTTGTTTGGTTCTCGGTTTGCTGTTTGTGCTGCTCTCAGTTTCTTTGGTTTATTGCTTGCAGTCTGGCCAATATACTGCTCAGTTGTAGCTCTTGGTCAGCTGCAGAATGATTGATCAAATGCTTCGGACAGGGATTCACTTCTTCGATTTTTGATAGCTTTTGATTCCTACAGTTGTCGGCCAAACAAAAATCTGCACTGGTCCTAGTTAATGATTGCATTAAGTCATTTCGGCATCAAATGTATTGGCTGCAGCATCAGCACTTCTAGCTGCTCTTTCTTCTTGCATTCGGTTCTCATTTCCTCTCTGCGTTTCTTGGTTCCTGAAGTCTAGCTTTGTTCTTTTCATCTACTTGTTCTCTCCTGCTAGCAAACAGCCCTCAGCAGCAAGTCTATTTCTTAGCTTTCTTTTGTTCAGCAGCATGTTCATACATTACTGCTAGCAACTGCTGTTTTACTGAGATTACAGCTATCATGTTGTAGCAGTAAAGGCTTCTCTCGGCTGCCCTTTTTTCAGTGCCAACACATGATGCGGATACGCACACGCTTAGCACTTTTCAGGCGAATACATTATTTAATTGGAAAGAAGTATTGAGCCGCATTAAATATTGTCAGGTGAATTTGTTTCTAAAGGAGTTTCTTTTAATTGATGATGAACTTGGAATACTACATCATGCTATTATTTTACGTATTCTTAGGTATGATTCATGTGAAGACTTGGAAAAGCAAAAGGGAGGAGCACAAGGAAACTACAAGTTTTGGATAAGATTTACAAGCCAAATTCGGACCTCCCACGTCCTCAATCCAATTCAAACTCGGATTCAACTCAGAATTCAATTCGGATTCGGTTCGGGACAGCCTGACAGGCAGTTACTAAAAAGGCCATAACTTTCACAAACGGAGTCCAATTCAGGTGTTCTTGTACTCGTTGGAAAGATAATTTCAAGGGCTACGTAATGGATCTAGCCTCACCTTCAAATTCGTCACAGATAAAAAGTTATGACCAAAACATGGTGACAATTTAATTTTAGGTTTTTCCTTTTGTGTGAGTTTGTTTCCAAATACATGTAGGGATGAGTTGGAGTTGGTTTAGAACCTCTTAGCCAGCCATGAGGTGGATGGGGTACTATATATTGAGGGTTAGACCCCCATTGTAAGGGAGACCACGTTTGAGAATAATGAATCTACTAAAGTTTGTTCGAATTTAGCATTGTTGCCTAAGTTCCATAGGGAATTAGGAGTGATTTTCTTCAATCAAGATCGTTTAGCCTTTCCATTGGGAATTGGGTGCACGATAGATCTTCGCTTGGTGGTCGGCGAAATCAACACGAGTGTGATTTGGCGGATTAAAGAGTGTTCGTCCCTTGCATTGGTATTGGAGGATCATTACGATTCATCAAGACTCTCGTGAGTATCCATCCTACGTCGAGAAGATCGGGCGACCCCGTATCATCTTGGTATCAGAGCGCGGTTTACTCGGTAGGATCTTATCCCTTTAAATTTTAGTTTATTACTTACTGTCCTATAGTCCATAAACCGAAAACACACAAAAAAATCCAAACCCTAGTTTCTCATCTGCTATTTTCGTGAGTTTTATTATGTCTTGATCCATTAGAAATTTTGTTTACGTGCTGATCGTTTGTGTTTATTTGCGTAGCTTAATATTTGTGTCCAATCCAAAATTCAAAAAAAAACGATCTCTACAGTGCGTGAACATTACTGCTACAGTGCCGCGCGAAAAAACAAAATCTGCACTGTGGTTGTTTTTGTTACAGATATCCTTAATTTTTCCGTTCATCTTTGAGACTAGTCTTTGATAATTGCATTAAGTGCTGTTCTTGATATTAATTTACACCTGCTGAAATTCTATTCTTTTGTGGAAGGGAAACCTAAACCTTAGTGCCAACAACAAGTTTAAAAAAAAGAAAGAAGGAAAGAAAAAAAAAAGAAAGAAAAAAGGCAGCCGACAAAAAAAAAGGGAAAGTGAGCATTGGCCAAATTGGGGTTAGCTAATTCTAATAAATAATTTCAGCTTATGTATTTAACTCCTTTGAGCAATCTTGTGCCCTTACATTTATATCATTGCAATTGGCTAGCGTCTCTTCTAGTACTTGGTGCAAAACGAGCTATCTAATCTTGAATTTCAGATTGCCTCTAGTTAGCTCATTCCTTTGTTTGCATCGAGTCACATTGATCTTTGCGTGTGCGTTCATATACTTCACTTAAATCTTTTGGATCAGCACATAGGCAATACTTTCTACCTTGGATTATTACCTAATTTTACAACATCGAGAAATCAGATCGTGTAGGATAAATATTTCCTAACCAAGATCCACAAAATATCCTTTGTCGTGCAATTGTGAGTCACTTTTAAATCCGCTTGATCATCACTTGTTATTATAGTCACCACCAAGTGTAAGTTTCTTTTGGCCTCAATTCACTTCGGAAAGGTAAGTTTCTTTTGGCCTCAATTCACTTCGGAAAGGTGAGAACTTTACTTATGAGAGAAAAGAGTGAGATCGAGTGATTTATACTAATCATCCATATACCTTGTTATTGCTTTGTGTTGTCTTTGCACAATCTAATCATGTCAGGTGGAGAAGACAACTATGGTGATGAGAATGAAGTTAATCTTAATGCCCTGGTGACTCGCTTTAAACATCATGCATTGAGAAGTACATTGCAACAAGAGCTCCAATCGAGCACCATGCTAAGCACGCATACAACTTAAGGCGATATGAAGGATTTCCATATTGAAATCAATCAACAAATGAAGGTGTTACACAAAAACATCGTGAATGATATTGTGCAAGCACTTCGTCCACAACAACAAAAAGATAGCTTTGTTCCTTTCTATGGCAGTGATGATCCAGAGGAGTATCTTGAGTGGGAATGACAAATGGAAAAAGTGTTTAGATTTCATAAATTTTCCAAAGACCAAGAGGTGATACGTGCCACAAAGGAGTTTGAAGACTATGCTTATAGTTGGTGGCAACAACTAATTGGAAAACAACTCATTAAATTTTGGTTAGATTTGAAGGCGTTTATGAGAAGCGAGTTTGTGCCATCCTATTATGCTCGTGAATTGCTTTACCATCCGGAGAATATCACACAAGGGAGTAATCTTGTCCAAGATTACTATTTTGAACGCAAGATGCGATGCGTCGTCTTGGGTGTCATTAGTCCATCAAGTGAGAAGGCATACTTTAGGGGTGGATTGAATTCTGAGATCGCCGCTGCACTTCAACATAAATATTTTAGTAGCATGCATGATCTTGTGAATTATGCTATTATACAGGAGAAGAGACTTATGGAGAAACATACATCACGGTTCAATCCATGTCCATACTTCAGCTCTTATGGTTCCACTAGTGTGACACATGAGAAGATGACCGAGCATGGGACTTTCCTTGATAAAGGAGACATCTTATGCTGCCCCAATGATACATACAACAATTGAGATGCATCAAAACCTATGTGAGAATGAGAGCCACATAGCCAAATTGAGTGATAGTGCTAAAAAGAGTGAGTTGTGTGATTCCATCATATGTGAGTTTGAGAGCATCCAAACTGAGAGTGTGAGAGATACACCAAAAGAAAAGAGAGAAGTGGAAGATGGACAAAGTGAGGTTGATTATGAAACTAACACATTAATATCTACTTCTAGTGTTGTTTCTCACATTATGCAGGTTGATATTAAAGAAGTGGAATCAAATGTTCAACAACTGGCACCATTGGAGATAAACGATGAGGAGATAATAATAGTTAAAGATGAAGTACTTGCTGATCCGTTGTTACATCATGATGATTTAATACATACAACACCTACATCAACTGAGGAGAACAATCAAAGTAACAATATTGGTGCTGAAATTAATTGTGAAACGGTGAGTACTTGTGAGAACTCATATATACGAATGAAAATTCTATGTTCTGAAATTTCTTTGCTTAATTTACATAATGTGGAATTGATTACTCATAAGGAAGTTCTTACGAGAATATCTCCTGATGATTCTTTATATTATATCATGTTTGATGATCCTAAAGAACTATCTAGTGTGATTGAGAATGTTGCTGAAATTTCTTGTTTAAAATCATTAGTTAGTACCTATGCATATACATATAAGTTCAATTTGATTGGAAATTATGGTATAGATGATAAGTTTTATGTTTACCGAATATGCATTACATGTGATAAATTTGCTGAATTGAAATTGCATATTTTGGATAAACAATCTTCTGTGCCATATCATGATCACAATGAGACGAGTTTAAACAATAATGCTGCATGTTTCAAAAGATTTCTTAAGCCTACTTATTCATCCTTTAATGTACAATCATGTACAAATAATCAGAGTAGCGCAGTTGAAGCATGGAATGAACTAAAAATTTTCTCCCCCATATTTGAACAACTTAATTTGGTTTGGCCCATTAATGACTTGTCCATGCGCCTAGCAAAGTCGAGGACGACTTTTTCTCATGGGAGGGAGAATGATATGAAAGACAATATTGCAATGTATACATCTTGTGGTTGCCGTTATATTAATTTGTTTGTGTGGAACAACAAGAATGACACGATAATTGATTCATACATATACCATGCATATGTGTTGTTCTTTTTATCTACTACGCCTTCAGATGTTCTTGATATGCTAAGCAAAAGAAGTGTTGATGACAAATATATATACCATGCATATACGTTGTATTCTTTGCTTAGTACAATTTCAGGCTAGCAAAAGCCGAGGACGGCTTTTCTTGAAGAAGGGGAGGATGATGCGGATACGCACACGCTTAGCACTTTTTAGGCGAATACATTATTTAATTGGAAAGAAGTATTGAGCCGCATTAAATATTGTCAGGTGAATTTGTTTCTAAAGGAGTTTCTGTTAATTGATGATGAACTTGGAATACTACATCATGCTATTATTTTACGTATTCTTAGGTATGATTCATGTGAAGACTTGTGAGAGCAAAAGGGAGGAGCACAAGGACTAAAACTACAAGTTTTGGATAAGATTTACAAGCCAAATTCGGACCTCCCACGTGCTCAATCCAATTCAAACTCGGATTCAACTCAGAATTCAATTCGGATTCGGTTCGGGACAGCCTGACAGGCAGTTACTAAAAAGGCCATAACTTTCACAAACGGAGTCCGATTCAGGTGTTCTTATACTCGTTCGAAAGATAATTTCAAGGGGTACGCAATGGATCTAGCCTCACCTTCAAATTCATCACAGATAAAAAGTTATGACCGAAACATTGTGACAATTTAATTTTAGGTTTTTCCTTTTGTGTGAGTTTGTTTCCAAATACATGTAGGGATGGGTTGGAGTTTGTTTAGAACCTCTTGGCCAGCCATGAGGTGGATGGGGTACTATATATTGAGGGTTAGACCCCCATTGTAAGGGAGACCACGTTTGAGAATAATGAATCTACTAAAGTTTGTTCGAGTTTAGCATTGTTGCCTAAGTTCCATAGGGAATTAGGAGTGATTTTCTTCAATCAAGATCGTTCAGCCTTTCCATTGGAAATTGGGTGCACGATAGATCTTCGCTTGGTGGTCGGCGAAATCAACACGAGTGTGATTTGGCGGATTAAAGAGTGTTCGTCTCTTGCATTGGCATTGGAGGATCATTACGATTCATCATGACTCTCGTGAGTATCCATCCTACGTCGAGAAGATCGGGCGACCCCGTATCAACACATGCAGTAAAATGCAGTAGACAACATGCATTTGGTTCACTCTTTGTTGTGCCGACAGCAGCCCCATAGCTTTTTAGTTTGTTGTCGGCAAGCATCTGCAGTTCACACTTTTATTTTCAGCCTGTTCCTCTTTCGGTCAGTAAGATCTTTTGCTTTTTGGCTGGACTGTTTTTTATTCTTTAGTTGCTCTTTTAGTCTCGATCGGTTGATAATAACGACTTGCTTAAGGCTTTGCCTTTCCGCTTTTTCGCTTCCTTTTTAGGCTTTTCTTGCATGTTGATTTTTGAGTGACTAATCTGCTTCTCCCATGCAGTTTACAGTCATTCTTGATCATTTTAGTTCCTCCAGACTCTGGTTTTGATTCTTTGCGGCGATTTCCGGTTAGTTTGCACTTGTTTCTTCACAGCTCCTGTAACTATCGGAGAAGATTGTGTGCGAATACTCAGGGGCGATTTTTATAGGCACCATTCACCCTCTCTGTTGCCGATTTCGATCCAACACTAGAACCAAAGGCATGTAGCGTTAATGTTTCTCTACCACATGACACAAGTCAAAAGGCTAGCTTATTGCTTCGTACCTCGTGCGTAAAAGCAATGGGCAAATGCATGCATTTGGGAACCATCAGAGCCACGTCACGTTAATCTCTCACAGCATGCATGCATACACATATACTATACTAATTGATTGATTAGTGTTTGCATAGCTCGGCTGCTAGTAAAAGGAAATACATCTTATTTTTTCTCTCTTTTAGTTAGCTACGATGGTGAATTATTTTCTTTGCTTTGCTGTTTTTGTATGCTTGTCATGCGTGATGATTAAAAAATCAAGAGATAGTAGATTGTTGAAAAAAAATCCCACTGCAGACTGCAATCATTCATCCCTCCCCTCTGATTGCCATCGAGGATCCTACACAACCCTTTCAAATACAATGCTATTGTATACGTCTTGTATTTGAGATGGGTGTTAAGGATATAAAAGTATTTATGGTATTTCCTAGTTTTTAGGGTTTAGCCTTATGTCTCTTGAGTCTTATACTATATATATTACCTTTGGGCTATGCAATAGATTAACTATTCTTCTATTCATCCAATAGATCTAACAATCACATGCTTATAAGCCCAATAAATCACAATTTATAGCATTGCACTTGAGGTGATACGAATTAGTGGTAACACATATTTAATACCCAGCCATTGATTTGAAGTGAAGTGGTAGGTTATTGAACTTCTCAATATAAAAGTAATTCATCAAAAAATTGGTCGGTGTTGATCGGAAGCTACACACAGAACTATACATGCATAATACAAACCACCTGTTGTCAATACAAGCACTAGTTCAGAACTTTGGATGTGATCATATTTACATCAAGGTAAATGTTCCCGGTTTTTACATGGATCCAAAGGACAAAACGGTTTAGGAGAAACAATGATACTATGATAGTACTATAGAGCTGCAAGCATGGCATTCTGCAATAAAATTAAAATTGGAAGCTGCACAAAAAGCGTCAATAACATAAATACGTCTTTCAGGAAAATAGGACTTCAGAACAAACAATACCTTGAATAAGATTGTCCTGTTTAAGGAAAATCTCTTTGAGCCTACTTTGGCCACATGGATTGTATTTAAGGTTGAATTTGTCAAAACGATGAAATGTACTTTTGTCTGCATGGACGTCTAGCAAATCAACATTCAAGTCATACCTAAGAAAAAAATAAGAAGATCATTAACCAACTAATTGTGGCATCAAAGTTACATTATGCATAGGACAAAATCCAAAACGCACCCAGTTAAGTCCAAGATCTCAAAACCTCCTTCAAAGTCATATAACTTCTATCTCTGAAAATGACAACCTAAATGGCACATCATACATAATTATGATTATAAGATGGCAGCAATGTTATGTTTATAAATACAAGCTATGACAATCTTCGCAGCAATTGATTCATGAATGTACCTCGTCAGGTTCTTTCCTTAGTTTGGACTTTATGAATCTCACAACAAATGTTTTTGATTCATGCATGCATGAGTGTCAACCTTCCTAACATAGTGAAAATCACGATTGGTGCAGTCTTCTGAGCAAGAAACTCCTATCCATGTGGAATTATGATTATTTGGGATTATATCTAATCTCTTTGACTAATGACCAGGGTTTGATTCTCACGAAGCGAGTTATTTGTATAGAATTCCCACCTGATTCTCTGGAATTTGAACCCGTGACCAAGTTGTATGCCTTAAGATGACTCTAAATCTACTCGAAAACAAAGTGTCCGAAAGAAATTAAGTTGAACAAATTTCTGACCTTAAATAAACCCACGAGAATCAAGATGTGCATTGTTAATTCCCCGCAAAATTGCATGATTAGATATTATAATACATATGTTTACATCGGAACATAGAGTTATCTTTGTTACTGTTCCTTTAGTGTGTGGAATTAACCGATGCCAAAAGAGCAGAGAAAGGGCACTGCTATGATGAAGTCGCCGTCAACTCAACCGGCGCTGGATACGGTACACCGACGGCAAGCTGGGGAACACCGTCATCGTGCCGGTGATGGTACTCGGTGGCCGGGCGCTCGTTTCCATCCAGCTCGAGAGTTCCAAGCCTACCGGGCGACCTTGTCCAGCTCGCAATTCATTGCTTGTTGCATTTTAAGTGTACGGATGCACAGAACAAAATGCCCCGACGATCATAGCATTTTATCTTCAAGCATATTTGTCAACGACTAAATTATCGCTTCCATCCAACGGTAAAAGAAGGTTACCATGTTAAAACATGATATTTTGTAAGAATAGTGCTCTTAAGTCCCCTCCCCTCATTTCTTTCCGGCTGCAGACATACAGAAAACAAACTTCGCCCAGAATAGAAACAAGAATGAGGATGGACTGATTTCAATAAATAAAAAACACATGAGGATGAACTTGTTGATTCCTGGCTGGCAAGAATGTCCGTTCCTACCATAATTCTGCTAATTTAAGCTGCTATCCGATAAAAACAAGCGGAAAAGGGGAGCCTAAATTATCATCAGAATTAACCAGACACATAATAAATTAACTCAATTACGGATCATCATTCATCACAATCTGTGCAAATTTGCCTTTCACTAAGCCCCTAAATTCAGAACAAGTGCTGCAATCACTCGCTTCCTTTCACACCCCATTGTCACCAACTGCACTTGCTTGGCATTGCTTGATATTTCTTGTGGTGTCGCATCTAAAAACCTGCACGCAAAAGGCCCAGCGTTGCCTCAATTTCCAACGCTCAGTTTTTGGGCCCCGTGGCTATCTGATGCTTCTCAATCTCCATCAGTCCCACAAGGTGCGTCTTTGGCAGCAGGAGGCGAAGCAGTGGGAGCATTGACACACCGCTCGGGGCTTAATCTTTTCAATTGCAGATGCCACAACATGGGGAGGCGGGATGCTGTACCACTGGAGATACCAAGTGAGGAGCACTGCGTCGTTTTGGGCATCAGGCCATTAGCCTGTGCTCAAGTAATTGAAGAGACTGTCCCTGAGGTCTGGCAATTCTGCGAAGATGTCTTCCACGCGCTTCATGAGTGATTCCAAGAACGTCGACTGAATAATGCCTCCATTTGTGATTCTACCATCAACTAATGCTCCATTATAGGCCAATGCAACCTGCAAATTGGAAAGAAAAACAATAGTAATATTACAAAACGTTAGGCATTTTCCGAGTAAAAGGTACATCAACACCAGAACAGAAGATGAATGCGAAGCTGCTATGGCATAATAGGGTAAATTGTTAACTATGTGATGCTGAATTTCTTCCGTTACAGGCACAGTACCACAATTTGAAATCAAGGTTCCAAATCCAGACAAGCCGTTTCCTGGAAATTCACCGGGATCTCTAAAACTAGTCAAGATGAGTGTACCTATGTGCAATTTTGATCTAGTGGAGGAAGATGTCTTCATCTTCTAACATGTAGAGAAGATAGAAACTTTACAAAATAAGGAAAAAGAGAAGGCGGCCCAAACACACACACACACACAAAAAGTTTCTGGCAGCGGGGCTGGACTTTCTGCTGGAAACAGTTTTTGGAACCTGCGAGCAACTCAACCTGGTAACAAAGAGGAACAGGTCAGATGTAGAGCACTCAGTACAAACCTTCAAGCTGGAAAGGAAAAGAGAGTCGTAGAAAGGAAAATCCCCAATCTTCAGATGCTCCCACATTGACTCAATTATTGTGTAAAAACTGATATAGACCTGAAAGAGAAATATAACAATGACTGAATACACGATAGTTGATAAAGCACGGAAAGCCAACAAAATTTGAGACAAGTTTACAGTAAGAAACCTGTAACAGTGCTGGCCTATCTTTGCTCATACATTCATACAGTACTTGAGAGCAAAACTCCTGAAAATTGCCATTGCATCTGCAATTGGAAGTTCACATTATAAGTACAAAAACAAGTTGGCCGAATCGTAGTGCCATACATGTAGTGCTTAACATATGATCGACAGGCAATGCTCTTCACTGCATATATAAGAAACAAGACAAACATCAAAGAGAATATATCACTTGCCTTGTCCTTCCATGACTCGCAACAGAGTTTTGCAAAAGCTATCAAGCTTGGATTGGCCGAAAATGTGCTTACTAACTGATCAACTCTAAATGAACTACGAGTAGCACTGTTTAGTTGAGTACTACAGCTTGCAGATGGTGTATCGCAAACCTGAAGATTGATACAGAGCAGTTAAATTACATGTGTAGCCATTCCTGAAACACTAAGGCTCATGACAGAAGTGTAACGAAACATTAACCTCATGCATTGCCCGTGAAAGCAAAGATTGGCATCCAATTGGATCATCTGAGTAGGAGCACGATCCAACTTTTCGCTTTATGTAGAGTACTCCACCATTGAATGGATCAGCCTTGTCTCCAGATCTCCACCATGGCTTGTCTACTTAGGAGACATGAAATAATAATATTATACAAATATTTTCTGAACTAGTGTCAAGTAATCAGACTGAGTTATGTACCTTCAGGTATAAGTTTTATCACCTAAGGCCAATATCTAGGCCCACAAACTTGAATGATCTTCAGCTGCAATAGAATTAGCCTTCTCTCCCCAAACTTCATGCTGTTGACCTACCATAAGTTTGAGGGAGGGTGTTAGATGTGTATTATTAGCTGTGTATTTACCCTATTATATAAAGGGTTTTCTGCATATATGTCATATATGTACTTGTACATATTGGCCCATTAGCCTTATAATGAATACAAGCGCTATTCATAACAAGATTAAGCTGTTAGGAACGCTCATCTATGTAAGGGCTACCGAATCGATCTATGAAGGCAAGCAAGAATAGCTATATCAGAATTTTCCTATCCTCTTTCAAGATACTACCTTGATCCTATATATTTTTATTAAAATGAACTACATAATTGCATTGTTAAATCCCAATTCACAAAATCTAACCTATAATATTTGAGATATGAATACAACGCCAGAACGACCAATGGGTGAAGTTGTAGTGCAAAAATATTTGAAACAATTATTTCAGATTGATAACCAATAAAAACAATTACGCAATCATTTAAAGGTCTGAGTCACTTGCAAATTCGTTTGATAACATATGTTTTCGGTCTTAAAACTAGATGGTCTGGATGATAACCTTATGAGATCTCGTGCTGTTTATGGTCTTGTGCCATTCGTTTGTTAGGTCTTATGATTTATGGCTTGATAGGTTTGATTTTGATTGTCATACCCTGTGATGGCTGAACTGCAAAGGCAGATCTTGTTTCTCGTTGAGGAAATTGTCTCACGTTTGATGATCTGATCGCCGCGACTCAATGGTAGTCGGTTGAGCGTGATGGTTGATGGTGAGACTTGGTATTTGGGTTTGCATGACGGATATGCAGTTAGCTTTTTGGAAACTAGCCGATGATTGTGGTTTCGCTTAGAGTCGAAGAGGTTCGATGGTCTTTCCTTTCCGATCCCATGAGATCTTGTGAGAGGTCGTGCTCTTGAGCTGTTGGTCGAGCTTCGAGTGGACGTTAGCTACTGGTCATATGAGGCGTTCTCATATTAGCGAGTGAATTTTGGCCGACCGGCGATATTCGAGATTTGTGAGGTTTGCGCATACTTTATTGTTGGTCTTTATGCAGCTAGTAATCAGCGTTCTCTTTGCTAGGCAGTATGATAGTCCCGGATGCGTTGACAGCCGAATGTGAGAATAGGTCGATCTGAGCGTATGGATAGGATCTATGGCTAAGGGATCTGAGTAGCTCTAGCCGAGTGCCCACTGTGAGCGAGAGCTGTCCTACGTCTCTTGGACTATGAGTGGGCCATCTGTCTCGTCAGCACTCTTATCGATCTAGCTGCATTCACCAGCCTTGTAGGGTTTCGCTACTCATATCGCACGTATGGCTTTCGCTCATCGATTCAGAGCACTCTTCATGGACTTACCTCTAGCGTCTGTAAGCACCTTACATCTTGAGTCCATGTCGGATCGTGGCAGGCATGCGTCTTCGCAGATGTCCATAGTCTTAATGAGCCTTCAAGCAGCAGTGAGGTTTAGACTGGTCGCACTCGTGTGATGACCACGCTTTAGTCCAGTACATTGACTTGGCAGATCGCGGTAGGTTTCAAATGGAGTCAGGTCTATTAACATTCTCTTGGTTGCAGTTAGTAGACCTTTGAATCCTCAGCTGAATTAGATCCTTGCTTTAGCTTTAGGTCATTCAAGCAGCCGATGCTTCATGCTTTAAGGTCTTTGATCTGGATAGGATAGAAATGTTGAAGACTTACGTGATGGCCCAACTGTTAGAGCTGATTCCTGCGTGTTCAAAGCGTGATGTGAGACTTGTCTCTGTGTGGGTGGTTTGGATAGTCATTGGCTGACCTTTCCTCTTATTATCGGGACTTGATCGACTTCTTGGCTCAGCGTTGCCAGCCTTCATGAGTGTAAGTGTCATTCTTTCTTCGTCCAAGTGAGGCCACTGAGACGATTCTGGAGTCGCCTCTCAGCTACGGAACTCTTCCAGATTGGCTGGACGTTGACAGCACTAGCGTATGTATGAGGGGCTTATTCTCCTCCATTCGCTTGCTATTGGTTGTCTCTTGAGCCTTTGTCATGACTTCGTTCTCCTGGAAGAGTCATGGGTACCATTGCTGTACTGATTGGTTCGTTTTCCCAGGGGAAAAGCCCTCCTTTTTGGGAAAAAGGGGACCAACTTGCTATTTACCCTATTATATAAAGGGTTTTCTGCATATATGTCATATATGTACTTGTACATATTGGCCCATTAGCCTTATAATGAATACAAGCGCTATTCATAACAAGATTAAGCTGTTAGGAACGCTCATCTATGTAAGGGCTACCGAATCGATCTATGAAGGCAAGCAAGAATAGCTATATCAGAATTTTCCTATCCTCTTTCATCCCAGCATATCAACGAGCCCTTCCTCTATGTGTCTTCTCCTTCTCTCGCCACGGCTCCTGGTCGAAAAAACCACCCACCTCGCATACCTATCCAATAAGCTCCTTACCCCAGGGGCGTGACATTGTGCTTATCTGATCAGGAAGAGTGCAAGACGATCTTCCAAATATTGAAGAAATCTGTGGCTCTAGTAAAATCAATTTCTCCAAATAGTAATACTCATACTAACAGCAGTAAAACAATACAAAATAACAAATACCTATTGCCCGGCTATACCAAAAGTTATTTCTGAGTGTCCCACATGCCATTAGTTCACAAGCAGAAAATAATTTGGTAGACCACTAGCTTGACTGCAACTTACATCATCTGATGTGTTAAACATATGTTTTCTTATCTGAAAGCTTTATATTTTTATTCGGCAAATTATTTCAACAAACAAATATTGCTGCAATCAACTATACATACCACTGAGCGTTCTGGCAGAAGACACGGTGTCACCTCGCAGTAATTAGTCTCATCATAATACTTTGTTTCAGCAACTGTCACTTCAAGTGGGCAATACACCGGAAGTCATGTGTCAACATCTACTGTCTGAACCCATCGAGGTTCTGTAGCTAATACGTACAGGTGTCTGAATGCCTGCTTACAGTGCCATATAGAGAACTTCAATTTGTTTGCAACAGGAGAAGCTATCATATAGCGAAAAGTCCATAACTCAGAAAGTAAAAGAGAAAGTACCTGGAGATGACAGCGATTGTCATTTGGTCCGGTGGGCAAACGTGGGTAAAGGGTAATCAATAATGCAGCAATTGCACCATTCGAAGTTGAAAATGTGTTTGTACCACTTCCAAGGAATAAGAATCCTTTAGCCAAACTTACCTACATTGTAGATAAACCAGGTAAATGACCTGATGGATCTACCCATCCAGATTACCCCATGTCCTCACAAAGTGACAAAACAAGCTATTAGCATGTCAAAACGCACAGGTAACTTCTCTGCAAATAGCAGACTTTGTGATTTAGGGCCTGTTCTTTTCAGCTTCTAAAAACTGTTTTTTTAGCTTTTCTACAGTAACTAGTTTCTAAACGGTGTATCTTTTTAAGATAGGGTTTACTAGTTAATTGTAATACATACTGTTAACGATATTAGAGATAGAATAGGAATCAGCATATTCCCCTGTAATATCCCTTTTTACTCCCCATATATATTGCCCATTAGGCCTCTTTCAATATACACACAATATTCATAACATGGTATCAGAGCTTAGGTTAAAACCCTAACCCCGATCTACTTCGCTCCGGTGCCGGGAACTCGCGACCACCGCCCGGAGGAATGTGCTCCACTCCGGGCGGCCACCTTCTTCCGCCTCTGCCGGCGCTAAGCACGCTGCCGCCTCCTCCCAGATCGGGCGGATCCGCGTTAGCACCTCGCGTCGCCTCGGCCATCTCCAGCGCCGTTGTCACCTCTCGTCATCGCGCCAACCGGATCTCCAGCCTCGCTCTCCAGCCGGATCCGACGACCCCGAACCGGATCCGCCACCTCCACTCCTTTGTACTCCCTATATATATTGTCCATTGGGCCTCTTCAATATACACACAATATTCATAACACACATTGTCGACTTCATTTATATCGGCAAAATCGTTCTATTACTCGTAATCTCTCGCACGAACAAAAAACCACAAGTCAGACCAAAAGCCATAAGCTTGACCAAATAGAACAGGCCCTTAGTTTCATACAATGGTGAATTAACCGGATGATATCTCGGACTCTTAGTATAGTTTACAAATTTCAACATAAACCAACAAGATGTGGTAAACGTAGTAAAAAGTTTGAACAGAATCACCACAGTTGAATCATCTTTGGGTATTTTAAAACGTTAGAAAATTACGGATCGAAAACAATAAATCACAAGTTCTTTTCCTATTTTTCATGTCTCTCTGGAATGCACACGATCATAAAAGTGCTATTTTCGTGTAATTTTCATATGACTGCAGCACCACAGACCGGTTCCATAAAACCAACCAAAACCGAAGGTTTCAAATTTTCCTAATTTGTTTATTTTTCAATTTTCTTGAGTTTTCCTAGTTATAAATGTCACGCCATCTAACATAGCCCAAAAGAGACTATTTATGGGGCAAACCAGTTGAAATGGTCCCAGGCGGTTCCGGAAACTGACCGGTATTTGCCAGGAACCAGAACCACATCAACCAAAGATTGCCCCTTTAGACTTCTCAAATATGCAATAAAAAAAAAATATCAGTTCTTAGTCTTCTGGCCTTTTAACTTTAAAGAAAATACAGTTGTTCATCACACCTAGTAACAATACTCACAGCCATCTGCAGTCCATAATTCACTTGTCCTTCTGGAACATCTTCCCTAAGATAACACAGTAAGCGGAAAGTTTGTAAATGTCCAGATCCTGCCATTACCTTCACAAAAAAGAAACACAAATTATCAAAACATGGACGACACTATTTTATTATGATAATCACCAGTATTTGAAATGTATAAAGACTTACAACTTCATGAAAAGTGTGCAACACAACAACTACAAGGATGTACCAATTCTACATAAAATAACGATATACTCATTCTCACAAACCAGAGATAGAGAGAGAACAATAAGGTGCAAGCAGAGCTCAAGAGTTCCATGATCAACATATTGCAGCAATCCCTTTGGTAATATACTTGGAGTTCCAACAGGTATGTGTTTAATCTGCATAAGAAAAGATTAACCATATTACCCAAGTACCATTTAAGAATTAAGAGTGCATAGACATGTATGTACCTCGTTGAGAAAATGGACGGCATAACTGTAGAGTAGTTCTTGGGCATCACCATTTCTGCTGCCTGCATATCTGAGTCCTGAAAATCATTGATAATGCTGGTAAATGGTAGCAAAAGTCTGCTAGGTGAAAAAGAATATTTAATGCGATGTTCTACTGGTCAAACAATATCAAGAGTCTCCTCATGCATTGGCGAATT
>JAYGGG010000219.1:0-35200 GCA_036346245.1 Bonia amplexicaulis | reverse complement strand
TCCTAGCTAGCCTAGCACTCATGCGTAACACAACGACGAATTGACGTCCGGCCGGTATGGCCACCAACAAACGATCAAGCTGATGCACATTGAAGCCATGCATAGATTCATATTCTATGTGGGGCCTGCGCGGCGCCGGGTACCGCGATAACCGACCGATCAACCTCCGGGGAGTCGCCGGCACATGGCGGCACATGACCTAGCTAGCCACCCATCACCACTTCCAACAGGGGCGGAGCCACACTCCGGGCAGAGTAGACTTCAGCTCGGGGTGTAGAAAAATATTTAGTGCATAGCCGGATAAATTTAGTCCAATATAGGTAATATTTTCATGATCTAGTCTAAATAGTTTAAATCATTCCACCACTAAATCTGGAGCGTAACTAAATCCTGGCTCCGCCATTGACTTCCAATATCATCTCCACTCATCTCTCCTGCTGTCCCAAAGAAGATTTGGGCGATCTTCCTGCTGTACTCCAAGGAAGAGTTGGGCGATCTTCAAGCCAATATTCTATGAACTAACAAACAGATGCACTAACTAGTAACTTGCTAGAAGGCTCCGACTCTGCTGCAAATTAAACAAATGATTTGATATAATGAGCAGTCAACTCCTACTTAATCAAGATTCCTCAGCTTGCTTTGCTTGGCCCAATTTTTTCTCTTTTTCTTAGAAAGAATGTTCTAGTCCAACAGGCTATGTGGGTTCTTCTAGATGCATGGACAGCATGGTACAAGAAGTTATGTTTGCAAGCTAGGCTCTCTCACCTCATGTGCCCTTGTTCCAATTTGCAATGCATTGCATTGGAGTGGCCCACAAGCTAGCCATTGGTTTGTTATGGGTCGGCCTCTCTCTGACCTCTCTAGCCTGACATTATTAATCGGCATATGTCATATACGATATGATGCTACTCCATGAGAGCTTTGTATGGCCTGCCCCTGTAATCATGCAGTTACACTGCATTAGATGCACGTGGCCCTACAGAAATCATACTGTTAAATGCATGCATGCTCTCTCTCTCTCTCATGCATGCCCAACAGCCCACGCAACGTCCCCCACCGGGGATACCCACGCAACGTCCCCCACCGGAGATACCTACCAACGGCCAATACCTACCAGTCTATGCTTAAATTGTTCTTTAGTCTTTATGACAACCGTGGATTCTGCGAGACCATACGACCACAAGGTGGCCACCCTACGAGACTAACGAGTATTTCGTACTATTTATATCTTTTTTTATTGTTTGAGTTTAATTTTTAATAATTTACAATCGACCTGTTGTTGTCCGAGCCTGGAGGTCTGATCGGACATGGAGCAGTGGTCTGGTCGGTCACTGCCTAGCAGTATAAATAGTAGTACCGACTCTTTGCTAACAGTAGGTGTTTTTAGAGAAGATCTTTTTGAAGGTTTTGATCTTTGATCTGTTGCAGTAGTGTTAGCTTTGGGAGTGCAATATGATTGGAGTGGAACGGTCTGATCGGCCATGGTACGACAATCTAAATGGTGTGGTATGATCGGCTTGCTGGCCGTTCCTATTACCGAGTTAGGTTGAGTTGAATTGTTTTGGGTTGTTAGATATGACGGTGTTCATATATGTTTCTATGCAAGTATGAGTTATGGGTCTGTCCATACATATGTTTTGCTAATTAAGAGTCAAGTACATGTCATTGTGCTCGGATTGATTTGTTGTTCTTTAGTATGCATGTGCTTTGATGATTGGTTGCGCCAGTGGTAAGATTGAGGCTTGGTGGCCGTGGAGTATTGTGTAAGTTCGGGCGAAGTATCATCTTAAGCTGGCCGTGGAGTATTGTCGAGAGGCAATGCTTGCATGTGGTGTGAAATGTAAAGCCTATTTATGTGTGGCTTACCGGTTTCCCAGTTATAAGTGGTGTAATCCATTAACGAGTGACTAGTTTGGTGTGAGATAAAATCCTCCATTGTATAAGTTTTGTGTGTTGAGAAGAGAGATAAGATTTAGCGCACTTGAGCCAAGGATAACGGTTTTCTTGTGTTGGAATCTTTTGTGTGCGTGTGTGCTCTAAGCTTAGAGCTCTACTATCATGAGGGAGTGGCTGTAAAATATTCCTCTTCAAGTAAAATGAATATCTAAAGTTTAGCTAAGTGAGTTGTGTTATGGATCATTCATTATGCTTTTGATTTGGTTGGCTTTTTTGTTTGTAATTCTTTTTTCATGATCTTTCCTTATGTCAAACACGTGTAAGAGATGGAGATATCTCTTGAAGATTAGATCTCATTCATTTAAACATCTTTGAAGGGAAGTTCTTGAGTCTTGCCCGTTTTCTTAAGAGAGAGGTGATTTTGAGATTTTACTCTTTTGAGGGTTTTGGTTTGAATTCGTACTGTGATCTAACTTTCTATGACATGTGAAGCATCCAACATCACCTAGATCATCTAGAACTTATGAGCAAGAGCAGATTAATGTTATCCTCTTTTGTCCGGTTTGGTGTAACTCTCTTTATTTTGGATAAAGGTTCAAACTTTGGTATTGATCTTCTCAATCCATGATTGAAATATATTTTGACATCTTAGGGAGTGTATGTACCAAGTTTTACTGTATTTGGATCAGTGGTTTGAGAGTTAGATTTTTTATTGGATCACATGCAGTGCTGATTGCATTGTTCTTCAGTAGTGGCTAGACCATGAGGAGCCAAGCTGTCCGATCGAAGTACGGTTGTCCTAGACAGTCCAACCGTCGGACAGTTAGACCGGTGCCGTTAGCGGACTAACTGTCGAGCGGTTAGACCGGCGTGTTGTCGACGGTCAAATCGGTTTGAGATAGTTTGTCTCGATGAATTTTGGTTTTTTTGGTTTTGTGAGTTTATTTTTCACTACGTGTTATAGTCAATACTTAGAAAAAGTTTTTAAAAGAGTTATTTGCCTCATCTAGCTTGCCGGTACCCCATCCTACGGTTTCTGACGTTGCATGCATGCATCAGCTCTGCATCGATGGTCGATTACACGGCTACGTACTCTATATATGCAAGCATGATTAACAGGCAGTGAATAGTAGAATATATATGCGAAGATCAGTACCTCAATTACCATTTGTGTTGCATTATCACATCGATTCTGAGAAGTCCAAATGAACTGAGACATTTGAGGATCGATTCAGGCATGTTCTTTTTAGTTTTTTATAGCTTTTGATTTTGACTTCTTTAATAGCCACAATAAATGAGACGATTTCTCTAAATAACTTCTTAAGTTACTTTTTGAATCTAAAGTTATATACACTATTAGTATTGCTGTTTTTATCGTTCATTGTTTTCAAAACTACGGATAAAATTAGGAGTTATAAACCATAGCATAAAAAAAATAGAAGCATTGGGCAGGAAACTTGATTGATTTGACCACCGACAAAGCGTATGGACACATACGTCTCCATGTGTAATTGGCCTAGCATTTGACCATTAGTCGACCTCAGTGCTTGCAAGTTGCTGTACGTACTTGCTAGATAATGGAGTAATGGCAGTGGCAGCTGCCCTCACATCAAATAAATGATCGATGTAGCCCTAGTACTACTGCCCAAACATGTTGAAAACCTGCAGGGACCCATTAATTACAAGGACCTGCCGGTAAAGCAAGTCTTATACTGAAACAAGCAAGGACTCCACATGTGATTTATGCAGCTAGGGGCAGGAAACCGTCATGACTTAGGTCCGTTTGATTGGATTGAAAAGCTATGACTTACGATTAAAATTATACTATAGAAGTTAAAATTTTACTATAGCTGAAGATGACCTATTTTGCGTAAATAAATTTAAAAAAAATAAAAATAAAAAAATATACTAGCTCATCACGGACAACGCAAACAAATACTGAAAAAGAACCGGTAAAAAAGCTCAAAAAAACTAAAAGTTCAAAAAGACAAAATTTATAAATAGTAAAAAATAAGCCAGAAGCTGAAACCGAAACGAGCGGGACCTAAGAGGGTAACTGATTAGTGTCACCCTCAGGTTCCAAAATTCTACTACCTATACCTCCATTCATAAATAGATGCTAGAAACTCTCATCTTTAATTTGCTTGCTTATATACTCGCTCTAGACACAAATAAGTATGGTCTTAGACATTGACAAGTGTTTAAAATATGACTCTGAAAACCATTTTCTGTTGTCATGTACATGGCAAATGTACTAAAAACTACAATATTGCGAAAATATTTCGACCAATCTAGTCGTATCATTTAGTTGATGAAATAGATCAGTAGATTAGTCATAAAAATATGTTTATAATATCATAATTTTATAGTTTAAACAACATGATTGGAAATAGTTTGGGTCTGGAGATTTTCTCGATGTTTGAAACCATATGTATTTGTATACGTAACGGGTGTATTAGTAATCATAGTCCTCTGACTCGGAAAGAGTTGAGGCACCAGAAAGTGGACTTTTTCGAGCAATTGGTGTTTGATTGGGGCTACACATAAGGGTACCTACGGTGCATCTCAAATCAGCCATGCCTAGTGTAACGTCCCTATTTCCGAGGGCGCGTACGGACACGGCAATCCGTAACTATTCATGCATAAACAGTTATGGAGTGTCGCGCAAGAGTATACCATTACATACTTACAACAAAAGTTCAGCATATATTTCACATATGGATTAACATCCAGAGTGGCGTGCAAGCCCAAAGTATAATTACATTACAAAAGCTCCAAGATCCGCTTGAGCGCGGTGAAGACCTAAAGCCACGGATCCTCATCGAAGAAGAGACCCTCGGGGACTTCCTCAACGGGGAGACCTTCACCTTCGCCTTGATCCTCTAAAGAGTGGATTTAGCAAGCCGTGAGCCAACAACCAGCTCAGCAAATCACAAAGGAACCCTACTTTACTACTTGCACGGATTAACAAAGGAATGGAGTATACTTGGTCTATTATTTTTGAGTGGATGCAGTTTTATTTGTAAACCTTTTTGGTAAAACTTGCCGACAAAACTACTTCTTAATCAACAGGGGTTTTCACGAAGATTTCTTTTAACCATCTACTCAGATTAAAACATTCATAAAACTACTTAAGCCTTGCTGCTGGGATCACCCAAGTGACACAGCTCCATTAACCGGGAGCACGGCGTATTCGAATACCATTTATTTGACTCTGCAGAGTTTGCTCAGCTTTACCCACACGATCCCTTAACTCCCGCGACAGAGTTAAGAAAGCCAGGTCGTTTCACTGCTCAATTCTTTATATAGGCTCTACCCGGTAGAATTCACTCGGGTCTGGCACATGAAGCTTCCGTCCGCTTCGAGTGAACTCTACCGTTATTAGGTATCCGCAGCACGGCATACCTAATCTAACCACCCAACCTCCAGACTTCTCAACACCTGTAGAGTTTCAATCGAGTTGAGCAGCTACTAAACCAGTGTTGAGAAGTCAACTCCTGTGGTTCAGCGATCACTGTGACATTTGCTCAGCGAAAGGGTTTAGTCCTTATATTTTCACATGGCCCGCAACCTCTCCAGGTTCGCGACCACTACCTAGGGCAAGCGGTGGGCGTCGACCGACTCGCGGTTTCCCACAACACCCTTACCCTAACTACAATCTTAGGGTAGGAAATGGGCGAAGACCGACTCGTGGCTCTTCCCCAACATCCCTACCTCGTGCACACCGGCACTCTCCGCTCTAGGGTACGGTGTCCCACACCACCCTACCCTAGGGTCGGGTTTTGTAAATCCTATTGGTCCACAGCCACGACCTTATCAGTACAAGACTTTGTGTGATAATAATAACCTATAGTTATCTAGATTATCAGATAATTATTTCTAGGGTTACAAAGGCATGGCTACAAACTTGATAAGGTATTTGTCGGTGGTAGGACTTATCTACATAACAAGTCATTCTAAAATATTTTATTTTATTTTCAACTAGCATTTCACAACTAGCGTAATGCAAATAATGTAATAACATAAATAAACATCTTAGGGCACAATATGATCAAAGGATTTGCGACTTGCCGTGGACTTGGACAATTTCGGCGATCTCGAACGTAGAAACTCCAGGATCCGGGGACTGCACCTGAGCTTCCTGGACCTCCGACACTAGCGCAAACATACAAAATAATTAAATCCAGCTTGAGACTAATCAAGCAAGGAAAAATAATCTATTAAAAGAAAGAAAAAGAAATAAAATGCATAAAATAACCAATTGGTGAATTTTTAGAATTTTTCTGGGATGAATTTGGGAAAAAGGAGGTCACCACTGGGTTCAGGATATTATCTGGAGCAAAGTGGTGAAATTTGAGAATTTTTGGGATTTTCTGTGATTTTCTAGGATTTATTTGGGTTTTTTCTGGATTTGTGGAAATTGATAAATCCTGGAAAATCGGAATGAACAGCTTGGGCCGCCCAAGCGCTACAAATGCAGCTCAGGCAACGTGTCGCCCGCGTCAAGGTCGGTCATGCCCACGCGCTGCCCACGACGCGGCGCTCCTCCCGGCGGATGGCCGACGCGGGCCGGGCGTCCGGTGGAGATGACGCTGGCCCAAGCGGTCCGGATCCGTGGGGTTATGAAGATCGAACACCGAGAATAGGGGTAGGCGCGGCGGCGGACGGGATCGAACGGATGAGACGAGGTCCGTTTAAGAAGATCGGACGGCGAGGGATGCGACCATCCGACGCACGAGTTTAAAGGATAACGGTTGGGGAGAACGGCGAGGATTCGGCCACGTCGGTCGTCTTCAACCTCTCGCCGGCGCGCGCGGCAGAGGAGCGGGAAAAAGGAGGAGCTTCGCCCTCCGGCGACGGCGAGGTCCCCGGCGGCCACGGAGGGCACCACCGGGTAGGTCTCGACGTGGGGAACTCATTTTGGGCCTTTGGGAGGCCAGAGAACCAGCAGGGAGGGCAGGAGACCGAAGGGGAGAATCGGCCTCCCGGCAGTGGAGGAGGGATGCCGGCGGCGATCAGGCCAAATCGGCGTTGGATTTATGCTCTGGGAGCAAAGGATCGGAAAATGAGGGAGAGGGAGGAGATCACCACGGGGTCGCCGGTGCAGGAGAGACGGCGACGGAGCTGGGGCGATGGGAGCTCAATCTACCGCTCGAGGAGGTTCCCGGAGTGGTAGGAAGTGATTGAGAGGGTGGGAAGCTCGGAAACAAAGGAGAGCGGGAGCCGAGCGGGGTTTTATACCCGAGCGGGAGAGAGTGAGCCGTGGGGAGAAGGCTCGGCGCTCGTGGTCAACCGGAGTGGACGGAGGCAGTGAGGAGTCTCCTCCGCAGGGTGACGTCCGGCCCGCAGGAAGTAATGGCGGCGGAGTGGGCGCGAGGCAGCATGGGCTCCGGCCTCCGCAAGGGGGAGGGAAGGGAGGAGCGGGCGCGGGTCCACGGGAAGGAGGTGGCGACGCGGGGCGGGCGAGGCCGGCCGACCATGGGCGGCCGGGGGTGCGGCCGTCCAAACGGGGCGTGGCGCGGGCGCAGCGCGGCTCACGGCGTCTTGGGAGAAGGCGAGGGACGGCGCCAATGAGGGGAGGGAGCGGGGCGGCGCCGGGAGGGAAAGGCGAAAGAGGAGGGGCGGGCGTCCGGGAGAGAGGCGGGAAGAGGTGAGGCGCCAACGGAGAGGGAGGCGAGCGTCTAAAAGGAAAGCGGATTTCGGGAGAGTTTCCGAATTGGGAAAGTTTTCAAAAATTCACCAAAAATTCAGGAAAAATCCAGGAAAAATTTGGTTTGAAATTTTAGGGCCTTTCAACCTACCCCCCTTAAAAGAATCTCGACCCCGAGATTAACTTGGTCCAGGGAGTAAGTTGGGTAAATTTTGCTGCAAATCCGATTCTCTTTCCCAAGTGGCCTCGTCTGGCGTGTGATTCCTCCATTGCACTCGCAAAATCGACATTCTTGTTTCGAGTTGCCTCCGACGCTTCAAGTATTTGCAAAGGTTCTTCAGGGTAAGTCCAGTCATCTTGCAATTCAACGTCTGACAGTGGCACTTCATCTGTGGGCTGGCGTAGACATTTTCGGAGTTGGGATATGTGGAAGACATTGTGGATTCTTGATAAATTGGGCGGTAGCTGCACTTGATAAGCTACCTCTCCAACTCTTCCGATGATTTGAAACGGTCCCACATATCTCGGAGCCAGCTTGCCTTTGACTTGAAACCTTTTGACGATCTTGAAAGGGGTGACTTTGATATACACAAAGTCCCCAATTTCAAAGCTTAAGTCCCTTCTACGGTTATCTGCATAGCTCTTCTATCGGTCTTGTGCAATCTTCAGTCTGTCCCTGATGATTTTGACATGTGCTTCTGCATCTTGAGCAATTTGAGGTCCAATGAGTTGTCGCTCTCCGGTTTCTGACCAATTCAGAGGTGTCCTACATTTTCTGCCATATAGAGCTTCAAATGGGGCCATTTGGATGCTAGCTTGGTAGCTGTTGTTGTAGGAGAATTGAGCAAATGGCAGGCAAGTATTCCATGCTGCTCCATACACAATAGCGCAAGCTCTCAACATATCCTCTAAAATCTGATTTGTTCTTTCTGTCTGTCCATCAGTCTGTGGGTGGTATGCTGAGCTGAAGTTGAGGTCGGTGCCCATTGCTTCGTGTAACTTTTCCCAAAATTTGGATGTGAATTGTGCTCCTCTATCTGACACAATTTTCTTGGGCACTCCATGGAGTGTCACAATTCGTGTCAGATATAACTCGGCAAGTTTATCCTTCCCATAGGTTTGCTTGATCGGGAGGAAGTGAGCCACCTTGGTCGGGCCTCGTCAACTATGACCCGTATAGCATCATATCCTTCACGAGTTTTGGGAAGTCCAGTAATGAAGTCCATGCCGATACTATCCCATTACCATTCGGGGATCGGTAAAGGCTGTAACAATCCTGAGGGCTTTTGGTGGTCAATCTTGATTTGCTGACAGACATCACATTTGGCTACATATTCTGCCACTTCTTTCTTCATCTGGTTCCACCAATACTTTTTCTTTAGGTCTTGATACATATTTGTGCCTCCTGAATGGATCGAGAATTGAGAAGAGTGAGCTTCGGATAGGATCAATTCTCTCAGCTCTTTCTTGTTGGGTATGCAATAGCGATCACGGAAGGTGAGGATTCCATGCTCGTCTATTGCATATTCTGATGATTCTCCTTCTAAAGTTCTCTTTTTCAGTTTTTGAATCTCTTCATCTTCATCTTGGGCTGCCTTTATCTAATCTGTTAGCATCGGCTGAAGTTCTAGAGCTGCCATACTGCCTTGTTCGGTGATCACTAAATTCAGTCGCAGTATCTCTTTCTGCAATTCTGGCGGATATTCGGTGGTATCTGGTCTGCCTTGTCGAACCTTCCGACTAAGGGCATCGGCAACTACGTTGGCCTTGCCCGGATGATATTGAAGATCAGCATCATAGTCTTTGATCAGCTCCAGCCATCTTCGTTGCCTCATATTCAACTCTGGCTGTGTGAAGAGGTACTTCAAACTCTTGTGATCTGAGAATATCTCACAACGATTTCCTAGCAGGTAGTGCCTCCAAATTTTGAGTGCATGCACCACGGTTGCTAGCTCTAAATCGTGTGTGGGATAATTTTCTTCGCGTGGCTTCAATTGTCTGGAGGCATAAGCAACCACTTTTCTATCTTGCATGAGTACACATCCCAATCCCTGTTTTGAGGCATCACAGTAGACTTGAAATTCTTTCTCTGGGTTCGGTAGAATCAACACTGGTGTTGTTGTTAGCTTGGTCTTTAGTAACTGAAAGTTCTCTTCACAGGCATCTGTCCACAGGAAAGGCTTGTCCTTCTTCAGTAGCTGAGTAAGTGGACGAGAGATCTTTGAGAATCCTTCTATGAATCGACGATAATAACCCGCCAATCCAAGGAAACTCCTTACTTCTGTTATTGTCTTCGGCTGTTGCCATTCCATAACTGCGGCGATCTTTTCTGGATCAACTTTGACCCCATCTTCTGATATAATGTGACCCAAGAAAGCTACTTCTTTTAGCCAGAAGCTGCATTTGTCGAACTTGGCATACAACTAGTGCTCTCTCAATCTGGTCAATGCCATGTGCAAATGCTCTTTGTGCTCTTCTTCATTCTTGGAATATATCAGAATATCGTCAATGAAGACTATCACGAATCGGTCCAGCTGGTCCATATGCACCAGATTCATAAGATTCATGAAATAAGCCGATGCATTGGTTAAACCAAATGGCACGACTGTGAACTCATACAGCCCATATCGAGTGATAAAGGCTGTCTTTTCTCGATCTTGCTCTCGGATTTTGAGTTGATGATAACCCGAACGCAAGTCGATCTTGGAGAATACCTTGGCACCCTTGAGTTGATCAAACAAATCATCAATTCTTGGCAACGGGTATTTGTTTTTGATGGTGACAAGATTCGACCTCGTAATCTACACACATCCTCGCTCCATTCTTCTTTTCACAAATAGGATCAATGACCATGGCGAAACACTTGGTCTTATGAATTCTTTCTCTTGCAGCTCATCTAATTGTTTCTTGAGTTCTTTTAGCTCACCGGTCGACATCCGAGATCGATGCTTGGCGATTGGTTTTGTGCTCGGAACCAATTCTATAGCAGCTCTACCGCTGCTGTGGGGTCCGCTGGCAATTCTTCTGGAAATACATCTGGATACTCTTGCACCACTGGCACTTGATCAGGTGTGACTGCCAATATGTTGATCATGCGCTTTCTTGCATTTTTCAACACCTCTCGATCTGTTTTCAGCTCCACTCTCTGGCCTTCGAATTGAGCATCGACACCGCCTTGGTCTCACAATCTACCTTGCATTTGTTCTTGGCTAGCCGCTCATGCCCAAAATGGCGTCTAATCCTGACATGTCTAATTGTAGCAAATCTGCTTTAAATTCTACCCCTTGGATGTTTATACCGAGTCCCAGACACCCACCGTGGGACTCCATTCTAACCCTGGGGTTTCGACCACATAGGGTCTTGGCAAGGAAACTGAAAGTAGCTGGTTTTTCGAGACAAAACTCTTCGAGATAAATGAATGTGTTGCTCCAGGGTCATATAAAATCGCAAGGTGTATGGAGTTGATTGGGAACATACCGCAATGATATCACCGCTCCACCGCATCTTCTGCGGATACGTGGTTCACCCTTGCATAAAAAGTGGGTCTGGCACGGCCTCGCCCTCCTCTGTAGTGAAATTTGCCATTCCATGCAGCGATCGCCGTCCTACCGCTTTGATTTGAAGGTAACCTCCTTTGGGAGTCTTGGGCCTGCCTGTGATTTTGACTCTTGCTGTTGTTGATTCTGAACTTGAAGTTTTGCAGCGTCCGAGGGCAAGTTCTTCCTGGGGCATTGGTCTCGGTAATGCCCAATTTCTCCACAGTGGAAGCAAGCATTTGACCTCGGGGGCAGCTGCTAGCAAGGTGATTTCCTCCACAAGTGGGGCATTTAATGGCCAGCGGGGAGGGAGAACTGTACTGCTGTGACTGCCCTGACTGGTTCTTCGGGAGCATGACAAATTGGCGAGATGGTTGGGACCGGAATGTTGACGACCCTGCAGTGTTGCTTCGCTGAGCATGGTGTGAGGAAGACTGAGATTTATGTGCCGCTTTGCGTTTTCTGAAGTCTTCCATCTCACCACGGGCCTCTTCTGAGTTAATAAGACTGTCCACCATGTCATGTAGGTCTTTGAATTTTATAGCTGAAATGTGGAACTTCAAGGACTGTTGCAGTCCAGCCCTAAATCTGCTCATCTTCTTTTCTTCTTTATCGACATCTTCAGGAGCAAATCGGGAGAGGTGGTTGAACTGATGCAGGTATTCCATAACCGTGCGTCCACCCTGTTTGAGTGCTAAGAACTCCCGGCGTTTTGCCTCCATGATGCCGTCGGGGATATGAGCCTTGCGAAAAGCTTTTGAGAATTCTTCCCAGTCGATTTCTCGGTCTCTTTGGGTGCGTTGGTAGTTGATCCACCACGCTTGCGTGAGACCTTGCAACCGTGGGATGCATATAGTACCTTCTCTTTGTCATCGCATTGCACAGTCTGAAGCTTCCTTTCCACGTCCAGAAGCCAATCCTCAGCTACTAAGGGGTCAGCCGAGGTGGTAAAGGTCGGTGGACGGGTCTTCAGAAAATCTGCCCATCGGGTGGAAACTGGCGCACCATCCCGAGTGGCATTGCCTCCACCCTGGAGGCCTGGAGATCTGGCTGCTATCTGCTCAAGCAATCGGGCTTGCTGATCCAGTACTCGTAAGATGTTCTGTTCCCCTTGGTAGCGATTTTGCTCTAACATTGCTATTACACTGGCGAGTGTTGCTTGATCTGTGGCAGGTGCACCCTGCCCGCTGGTCTGTCCACTCTACTGTGTTGGATCCATCTGCCAATTGGGAACTGGAAATCAGCTTTGCAGCGATTTTGGCAACCAAGAGTAGGCAAGTAAGATTTTGAATTTTTCAAGGTAAGTATAGAACGAAAAAGGTAAGAGCGAGGGTGAAAGGGGACAGGAGAAAGCTTTGAACACAGAGGGAAATACTAATAATTAAACAAGCAACATAAAGATTAATGAACATAAATTTACAATATGCAGGTGGTACACAGACCACTTAGGGTTCATGGTTACACTTGCATTAACATACAAAAGCACTGCTACTAAAACAAAAGGTCTGGCTAATCTAGCGGACAGTGGCTACTCCTCCGAGGCCTCTGGGGCTGGCAGGGCAAGAGGGGCTGCAGGGCGGAACCTAGCACGTACTCGCCACAACAACCTGCGCCACGCCAACGGAGACCGCACAGAGGCACACGAGGAAGAGACGCTGGCGACTCTCCACACTCGAGGCCTCGCCCGCCTCGACCGCCTCGGGCGAACAAGAGACCTCAAGCCGCCGCACTGGCGACGAGCCTCCCGTAGCCGGCTCAGAGTGAACGGGACCTCCACCGCCTGTCAGTAGCGGATCACCGCTGGGCCATGAGGACGGCGACACCCGCCAGCGAGGGTCGCCCTCCTCACGGAACTGAGGAACTGCAAGGCCTCCACCGCGCCGCCGGGATCGAGTCAAAGGGCGACTCCGCCAGCTCTAGGTCGTAGTAGTCTCGAGGTAGAGTGCACTCGGGCTGCATCCATGCACGGCGTCGTCCTTGTCGATCCTCCTCGCAATGAAGCGCCTCGAGGTCGGGCGGACAGCAAGGGTGTGAGGGTCACCATGCCTTCCACTCAGAAGGCCGCTCTCGGCGAAACCGTCCGATCAAGTGGAAAATCGGGTCAGGTACCCAAAGGGGCTCCTGGCATCTTGAATCTACCACAACTTATGGGCCACCATCCATGCGGTCGGGCGGAAAACACGGTGCACCATCTGCCGAAACGAAAATTTTGAAGTTAGACAAGTGAAGCAAGAAACATTTGCGTAAATTAAAACTTAAGCGGTAAACTAAGATGATGAGGTAGCAACAAGAGAGGTAAAGACAGTAAATACTTATATTTTTCATAAACCCTTTTTATGCCTTAAATTAAGTTTTGCGATAAAATTGCTTCCTAGACTGCCTTAGGTCTTAACCTACGGTCAAAGAGCCTGCTCTGATACCACTTCTTGTAACGGCCCCGTTTCCGAGGGCGCGTACGGACACGGCAATCCGCAACTATTCATGCATGAACAGTTATGGAGTGTCGCGCAAGAGTATACCATTGCATGCTTACAACAAAAGTCCAAAGATATATTTCACATATGGATTAACATCCGAGTTTTGACAATGGCGTGCAAGCCCAAAGTATAATTACATTACAAAGCTCCAAGATCCGCTTGAGCGGCGAAGACCTAAAGCCACGGATCCTCGTCAAGAAGAGACCCTGGGACTTCCTCAACGGGAGACCTTTACATTCGCCTTGATCCTCTAAAGAGTGGATTTAGCAAGCCGTGAGCCAACAACCAGCTCAGCAAATCACAAAGGAACCCTACTTTACTACTTGCACGGATTAACAAAGGAATGGAGTATACTTGGTCTATTATTTTTGAGTGGATGCAGTTTTATTTGTAAACCTTTTTGGTAAAACTTGCCGACAAAACTACTTCTTAATCAGCTTAAAACATTCATAAAACTACTTAAGCCTTGCTGCTGGGATCACCCAAGTGACACATACCCATTAACCGGAGCACGCAGTATTCGAATACCATTTATTTGACTCTGCAGAGTTTGCTCGCCTTTACCACACGATCCCTTAACTCCCGCGACAGAGTTAAGAAAGCCAGGTCGTTTCACTGCTCAATTCTTTATATAGGCTCTACCCGGTAGAATTCACTCGGTCCGCACATGAAGCTTCCGTCCGCTTGAGTGAACTCTCCGTTATTAGGTATCCATGACACGGCATACCTAATCTAACCACCCAACCTCCAGACTTCTCAACACCTGTAGAGTTTCAACCGAGTTGAGCAGCTACTAAACCAGTGTTGAGAAGTCAACTCCTGTGGTTCAGCGATCACTGTGACATTTGCTCAGCGAAAGGGTTTAGTCCTTATATTTTCACATGGCCCGCAACCTCTCCAGGTTCGCGACCACTACCTAGGGCAAGCGGTGGGCGTCGACCGACTCGCGGTTTCCCACAACACCCTTACCCTAACTTCAATCTTAGGGTAGGAAATGGGCGAAGACCGACTCGTGGCTCTTCCCCAACATCCCTACCCTACCTCGTGCACACCGGCACTCTCCGCTCTAGGGTACGGTGTCCCACACCACCCTACCCTAGGGTCGGGTTTGTAAATCCTATTGGCCCACAGCCACGACCTTATCAGTACAAGACTTTGTGTGATAATAATAACCTATAGTTATCTAGATTATCAGATAATTATTTCTAGGGTTACAAAGGCATGGCTACAAACTTGATAAGGCATTTGTCGGTGGTAGGACTTATCTACATAACAAGTCATTCTAAAACATTTTATTTTATTTTCAACTAGCATTTCACAACTAGCGTAATGCAAATAATGTAATAACATAAATAAACATCTTAGGGCACAATATGATCAAAGGATTTGCGACTTGCCGTGGACTTGGAAAATTTCGGCGATCTCGAACGTAGAAACTCCGGGATCCGGGGACTGCACCTGAGCTTCCTAGACCTCCGACACTAGCGCAAACACATAAAATAATTAAATCCAGCTTGAGACTAATCAAGCAAGGAAAAATAATCTATTAAAAGGAAGAAAAAGAAATAAAATGCATAAAATAACCAATTGGTGAATTTTTAGAATTTTTCTGGGATGAATTTGGGAAAAAGGTGGTCACCACTGGGTTCAGGATATTATCTGGAGCAAAGTGGTGAAATTTGGGAATTTTTGGGATTTTCTAGGATTTATTTGGATTTTTTTCTGGATTTTTGGAAATTGATAAACTCGGAAAATCGAATGAATGAGTCTTGGGGGCCGCCCAAGCGCCACAAGGCGGCTCGGCACCAGGCGGCTTCTGCGCCCATGCGCACTTGTGCTGCCCACGACGCGCCGCCCCTCCCGGGCGGATGGCCGACACGTGGCCTGGCGTTCGGTGGAGATGGCGCGGGGTCGAGCGGTCCGGATCTGTGGGGGTTATGAAGATCGGACGGCTGGGAATAGGGGTAGGCCGGCGAAGCGGTACGGGGGATCGGACGGATGAGACGAGGTCCGTTTAAGAAGATCGGACGGCAGCGAGGATGCGACCATCCGACGCACGAGTTTAAAGGATAACGGTTGGGGAGAACGGCGAGGATTCGGCCACGTCGGTCGTCTTCAACCTCTCGCCGGCGCGCGCGGCAGAGGAGCGGGAAAAAGGAGGAGCTTCGCCCTCCGGCGACGGCGAGGTCCCCGGCCGTGGAGGGCACCACCGGGTAGTTCTCGACGTGGGGAACTCATTTTGGGCCTTTGGGAGGCCAGAGAACCAGCAGGGAGGGCAGGAGACCGAAGGGGAGAATCGGCCTCCTGGCGGTGGAGGAGGGATGCCGGCGGCGATCAGGCCAAATCGGCGGTGGATTTATGCTCAGTGGAGCATGGGGCTCACATTGGTGGCGGTGGCCGAAGCTCGGAGCCTTCCTGGTGAGCTGGCCACGGAGAGGGTGGTTCGGCCGACGGTGAGCTTCGGTGCTGGAGCTCCACAGGCGATCACCTGGCCAGAAGAGTGCACCAAGGTGATTAGGGGGTAGTGAGGATGCTCTGGGAGCAAAGGATCGGAAAATGAGGGAGAGGGAGGAGATCACCACGGGGTCGCCGGTGCGAGGAGAGACTCACGACGGAGCTGGGGCGATGGGAGCTCAATCGGCTGCTCGAGGAGGTTCCTGGGAGTGGTAGGAAGTGATTGAGAGGGGTGGGGAAGCTCGGGAAACAAAGGAGAGAGCGGGAGCCGAGTGGGGGTTTTTATACCCGAGCGGGGGAGAGAGTGAGCCGTGGGGGAGAAGGCTCGGGCGGCCTCCGTGGTCAACCGGAGTGGACGGAGTCAGTGAGGAGTCTCCTCCGCAGCAGGTGACGTCCGGCCCGCAGGAAGTAATGGCGGGGGAGTGGGCGCGGTCGGGTGGCATGGGCGCCTGCTCCCGTGCAAGGGGAAGGGAAGGAGGGAGGCGGGGCGGCGGGGTCCACGGGAAGGAGGTGGCGACGCGTGCGGCGGGCGGCTGGGGTGCTGTTGTCCGAACGGGGCGTGAGGCGGGCGCGCGGCGCAGCGCTGCTCGCATGCGCGAGGGAGAAGGCGGGAGGGCGAGGCGCCAGGAGGGAGGGGGCGCGGGCGCGGGGAGGGAAAGGCGGAAAGGAGGGGGCGGGCGTCCATGGAGAGAGCGGGAAGAGGTGAGAGCGCCAACGGAGAGGGAGGCGAGCGTCCGAAAAGGAAAGCGGATTTCCGGGAGAGTTTCCGAATTGGGAAAGTTTTCAAAAATTCACCAAACATTCAGGAAAAATTTGGTTTGAAATTTTGGGGCCTTTCACCTAGAGGCTAGAATACGTCGTGTTTGGTTGGAGGTCTATGTTAGCCATGCATGGCTAGCGTGAGACTATCTAGTGTGACGAGTATTTGATTTTATGTATGAGTTTTATTGAAGTTTAAGTTTAGTTTTAAATCTTTTCAGTGTTTAGAATTGCTGTCAAAATTTAACCGGTCTGACCAGCCAGTAATAGCCATGTGGCCTTTTGGAAAATAGACACAAAATACTTGTGAAGGTGTGTTTGGGGATGTCGTTGCATTATATGTCACTCAAATTGGAGTTTTGTGCTAAAACTAGATAGATTTTAATCAAAATTTCAGATACGGTGTTTTCTGATACTCTTAAGCGGTCTGATCCACCTGTGGTCTATGGTTAGACCACCGGCGGTCTGATAGACATTAGGCCAGTGGTCAGATCGGCCCCCCTGTTACGAGGGTGAGGTTGGGAGGTGATCGGACGGTCAAACCGACCTTGTAGGTTCAGAGCATGATGTGAGTTGAGTTGAATTGGCTTGAGTGTGTGCACGGTATGGGTTCCATTGGCTGATTGTGTTGTGTTGTATGATGCATGATTTGGCTAACGTGAGTCAAGTGCAAGAAAATTGTGCTCAAAATCGGATTGCTTTGTTTTTGGATGTGGCTTGGAGAGTTGTAGCGGTAAATAGCAATGGACCAGGACTAGGTAGGGAGCTGACGTCCGTGCAGCGGGGCAAGACCGGATAAGACTACGTGGCTCAAGCGGAAATCACAAAAAAGACGATGATCGCAATAAGGCGAGTTGGTGCATGTAGCACGCGAAGTGATGAGGCCGTGACAGCTAGTCATTGGGCACTACGGGCTACATATCAAAGTATGCGAAGATGCTATGTCCTTTAAGAATAGAGTGGCTTTAAATATTCATCTTTAAGTGCAACAAGATTCAAATTTCGTCCAAGTGAGTTTTGCCATAGATTTCTCCTTGGGGTTTTGATTTGCTTAGTTTTCTTATTTTGATTTCCTCCCTTCTTAATCTTTCTGGTTCCTAATTTTGTGTAGATGATGGAATAACCTTCTAGAGGCTAGATCTCATCCATATAAACAAACCTATAGCAAATTCTTAGAGTTTTCCTCGATTTGCCCTATTTTGATGTGATCTACCTTATTTTGGTCGAGGTCACATCTTTGTTGAGTAGCTTATCGATCCATTATGGAATAGGTTCATAGGACCTTGAGAAAACTACGTTTCAAGTTTGAAGTCATTTGGTTGAGTAGATTTGAAACTAGGCCTTTTTTGTGTTCTTGGTGGTGAGCTGTTTTTCTGTTCTGAAATGGTGAGCGGTTAGACCGCTGTGACCCGAGCGGTTAGACCGCTGTGACCCGAGCGGTTAGACCAGCCCAATTTGATCGGTTTGATGCCTACGGTTCGCATTAATAACCATCTATCAATGTACATCACAGACGGTTCTAAAGATAAATACAGATGGTTCTAAATGCATTCTCATATACATAAAAGCAAATTCACGTATATATGGCATATTCTCATATACATAAATACAAATTCAGTAATGCCTCAGGAGTAAATATGTATTACTTAGTTGTTTTTTACGGATCAGTAATGTTGTCGTGTCATTATACTTAGACCATTTACATATAGAAGACAATAAATACAATTTCAACTACTTGTATTGACATATGGCCAAACAATATGGCCAGTCGCTTCTTACAAAAGATTAAAAAAAAGTAGAAACCAAACTGATTCAAAGTATTTTTAGTGGCGGAGGTAGCATGCTATCTCCATCTTCAAAACTTTGTAGGCGATGTGGTTGGCATTAGACGGTTCAGGATCATCAGCGAACGAAGCCCGAAATGCATCCATCCACAGACGCACTCATTCAAGTGTCTCTCGAACATCCTCCGACTGAACAATCAAGCCATAGGCTTTCTTCCCTTTCTTGAGGGGTCTCGGCAAGGTTGACTCGGTCGCCGCTGCCTCAATTAATCACTCCAAGTGAGGGTAACTCTTCTGGAGACATGCAATGTCATTGTGGAGGACCACGTCGATGGCAAGATTAGCTTGCTGAAAGCAGGAGACCAATCGGAAGACGCGGTGGAGGAGGATGTTAAGACGGCGGAAGGTGGCCTTCAACTTTTTTGGCAAATCCTCAAACATAAAAGGGAGGAGAGGACAACAGTGTCCTTCAGCAGTATCCGTCAGCATACGGCCAGCGAGGTGCTTGTACAGGATGGCCAGGTTGGTCATCAATGCCGGCGACAAGGAAGAGTAGGGAGCTATTTATTTGTGCTTGAGAGACAAGGAAGATAGGTGGCTCGTACAAGATCAGCAATGTGGGATTAATCTTTGGTGACGGACGATCATTTTTATATAACAAGAAATAAATTCGACGCATGAGACGAAGAGACGCATCGGGGAGCCGAAATGGTTGAAGAGACGTGTGCATCGGGGACACGAAGCGTCATTCATGCGTATAAATACATATCACAGATGGTTCCAATCACAAATCGTCTGTGATATACAATTATCACAAACAGTTCGTATTAATAACCATCTGTGAACTATCACATACGGTTCTGATTAAAAACCGTCTGTGACGTTTGCAATTATCACATACGGTTCATTTTAATAACCGTCTGTGAACTATCACTGACGGTATGTGATAGTTGCGTATCATAGACGGTACACGATCACGCTTGTAAAACCGTTTGTGATAATTACAGCATAAACGGTTTCCCATGAACCATCTGTGATGAGATATCCAGTATAGCTTATTTTGTAGTAGTGGTGAGCTTTACATAAAACACACGTGAGACGTGTGTAACATCTAGAAACCCTAGTCGCCACCTCCGCGTGAGAAACTCTAGTTGTATGTGTTGGTGCTAGCACACCGGCATGCGACGTTTCACCCAGAAAATGTGCATACCGATAGATGCGCTACTGCTACTACGTTGCTAGTTCGGTCAAGCAGGTCACTGCCGCAGAAAGAGACAACATGCTACATTGATCGACTATGTTGATGCGATTCGTGATCGGCTACTTCTACTTTCTTCTGTTGCGTTGCGTGTCTAGTCGTAACAATGTATTACCTTTACTTATATAATTTTCTCGGATTTTTGGTTTTTTTGATTTTATGGTAGCATGGTCTAGCCGTTCCCACAACACACAAACATAAAAGTGATCACGTAGTTTCATGCTGTCACTGATAGAAATTGGCCCATTTAATTATAGCACATTTCCTTAATTCCAAAGCAAGCATGATTTAGTACCATATTGTTAAGGCAAGATGAGGAAGACGAATTAATAAGGTGGAGTCCTCACCACTCCTTGAATATGGATAGAGATGGTATGTAGAGGGTTCTGTCTAGTCACACACACGCCGCGACGCGCGCCGCCAGATACGCCGATTTTCACGTGAAAATCGGGTGACCTGTGACTTGCAACGCACGACCGTGTCATGACGTGGCGCGCCACTTGGCAGACCAAGTCTATCTCTATTTTTGCTGAATTCTGCACCACTCTCTTTGTGTTTGAATGAGATTCAAACGTTTGAATTTGAGGTTTTATTGGGGTTTTGATGATAGGCAGTTACCAGTGGATAAATGACTGGTTGAATGTGTCAGTTACCAGTGGGTAAATGGCTGCTTTAATCATGTCAGTTATCAGTATGTCTATTGATATGCCTGGAGATGTCCAGAATATGTGAGAGAATCTCACTGCCTCCATTGCTTTCTTCTCTGCGATTTTGTACTCGAGTGCTATGCTGTCTGAACTTCATCGACCTTTCTTCCTGACGTGCACTTGAAAGGAGGGAGAGCGGCTATCTTCGAACCGTTGTCGCAAAGAGTACCTGCACGGGGCTGCAATAAGGTTTCTGGGCAGCGCATCTGCGTGACCGCTCACTGCACTGCGACATGTACGTTCTGCACTGCGTCAAGTCTGTGCGGCTTCCTGTTCTTCATCAGGCTAACTAGTAAGTCGTTCGCGTGCACGTACGACTTCGTTAATATATTTTTCTTGAGTATATTTTGAAGTATGTTGAGTAGCCTGCTGTTAGTAGTAAGTATTATATCACTAGTTTATTGTATTTGTCTTCTAGTAAAATTTAGAATTAAAATAGTGCCTACATTTCCAATAGTCACTAGGGAGCGGATCTTTCCTGACGGTCAAAGAAATTATGGTTTTGCTATTGCCAAAGCGACTGAAATTTTTTTATCTCTCAGTCACTTGAAATTGTACTCTCAATGAACTAAAATTGCAGCCCCCCTAAAAAAATAACTGCAATTTTAGTTGATTGAGAGTGCAACTTCAGTTACACTCTCAATCAACTAAAATTGCAGCCTCCTCCAAAAAAAAACAACTACAAATTTAATTGATTGAGAGTGCAACTTCAAGTGATTGAGAGATAAAAAAATTTCAGTCATCTTGATAATAGTCACTCCCAAGAAATTAATAGCAGGTGTGGTGCGGGCCGACAGGAAAATTCCTGGCATTACAGTTTGTACGTGACGATGCCTAGCTTGTGTACATGTGTTTCCTAATTCCTAGTACTTATGTAGTTGCAAGTGTGTAAGTCGTATATATAGCTAGTCATATGCAGCGCAGCACGTACGAACCACCGTGGCATGCATGTGATGTGTTGTACGCTGTACCCGCGCCTCAGCAGAGCTGCACGCGTGCATGGGCCATGCATGCCTGCACGGCATCCCTCTTATCGTCTTTTTATACCTGTAGTCTAATAATGCCAAGTTCCAACTTAGTTAACGGCAGGGGCCTATGGGCACACCGGTCGATCCATGCCAGCCGTTTACTAGGCTATGGGTCTGTTTGGCAATAGCTGCGATTTATAGTTTTTTATTGAAATTTTTATATTTTGGCTATTTACAGTATAAATTACGAAAAGAGATACTTATTTGTGATTTTGGATGGTACAGATGTTAGACTTTTAATATATATATCGTTTAACTTGTAGACTCCGTCTTGAGAAAATACTCTGTTTGAAAGTTATGTACTATAGCAAAAACTAAAAGCTGCTTGTTTTAGAGAAAAAGAACAGACCCTATATAGCCCGGGCACACACAACCTACACGTTTGGGTCCCAACATGATCGATCGGGAACAAATCGACTAAAGTACCCGTCTTTATTTAGGTTTTTTACGAGATCCGTCTTTAATTAGCTTTTCAAAATTGAGAAAGGTCGTCTATACATATCTATGCCATAAGGTTATTAAGGCTCCGCTTGGTATTCCATTGGATTATGATAATCTCGTTGGTTAGAACTGCCTTAAGATATTCACGGGAGCACCTTAAGAGCTTCCGGACGCGCTGTACGCCCTGTTATTTACAGCTTTTAAAAGCAACTTTGGCTTTTGCTACGGTACCTAACTTTTAAACAAAGTATTTTCTCAAGACGGGATCTACAAATTAATTATAGTACATGTTAAAAGCCTAGCATCTGTATCAACCAAAATCGCAAGCGATATCTCTCTCCGTAATCTCTATCGCAAATAGCTAAAATTTAAAATTTTCAGCTAAAAATCATAAGTTATAGCGAAAAAGAACAGCACCGTAGTCTTATTGGGCACCCCGGGCAAGCCCATTCCACCCGTGATGCTTCTCTAGTCTGCCTCAAAGCGCACGCAGGCCAATCTTTCTTTCTATCGGGCGAACACAACACAACTGGGTCTTCTACCCTTTCACAGCCCAAGTGCATGGCCTATACGACCCACCACTTAATTATCTAACCCTATTACTTAACCTAGTACAGCCCAAGAAAACATGGCCCATTCAGCATTTGTGATGCATGTCTCCGTATGCCCCCAAGTGATTGCCATATGCAATTAACCATCATTAGCACATCAAGTCACCATCGAGTAGCACAGTAAGTCACCATCAGTTGAACACTAAAATTCACCATAAGATGATAAAAAAGTTATCATTAGTTGCACAATAAGTTCAACATATTTTATCATCATCAGCACATTAAGTCACCGTCTCCAGTTCAAGAAATTATGACCCTAAAGTTTGAAAAGATTCACCATTCAGATGCATTTATTCAACACAAACCATTCAGACGTATTTGTTCAACACACATGCATGGCATATTTCATGAGAATGTACCAAAAGTTATCATCATTTGCAGGATAGGTTATCGTGTACAGTGGGAAAATTGCCAACCTAAAGTTCAAAAGATACCATCTGTTTTGTGAATTTGAAATTAAAATTGTTCAAAAGTTATCATCAGCTGCAAGCTAAGCTATCATGTACGACTTGAACAAATTACCAACCTAAAATTCAAATGCTACCATCAGTTCTGTGAATTTGGAAATTAAAAGCCATGGCACTACCACCACCACCATGTCGCTGACCAGGCTTCATATCATCTTGTATCTTGTAGCTGGACCATGGTGCGGATCCATCAGTACGTTGGCCATACACAAAAGCCTGCTGATTGCATTATCATTGCATGTCACAAGATGTAAACTTCATCTTACTTGATAGATGTCGTCGGCATAGATAGAGACGAGCATTATCACTAGCACCAGTGGCCATGAGTGATTTGTATGTGTTATGTGCTAACTCTATTATCAGTACTAGTACACACGTTCATAACATTGAGATCATATCCATACACATCGCATATATTTAATCTATGACAAAGCGGTGAATACATAAGCAATGCATCATAAGGTTTTACATCATATGGCAGACTGGCCAAGTAAATAGCCGAGTCAAGAGTAAATTGTAGCGGAAGACAAATAAATAAACAGAAGCATCTAGTGGTATGCCACCATAGCCCACAGACAACTGACTGGGGATTAGGCTCTAGAAAAACCCATCGTCAAATTCCCTAGAGTCGGGGGAAAAGTAGGCATCGTCCGGCACGTATCCTTCTTCCACTACTACAGAAAAGGTCATCACAGACAGTTCCTGAACCGTCTGTGTTTATGTGTCAGTGATAATAGGTGGTTATCACGAGGCGGCTCCCAAGCCGCCTCGTGATAACATAATCTGACGGTTAATAACAAAAACCGTATGTGATACTGGACTATCACATACGGTTTGTGTTATTAACCGTCTGTGATATGTTCATATCACAAACAGTTCAGTATTCCGAACCGTCTGTGATATACACCATATCACAGACGGTTAATAACAAAAACCGTCTGCGATAGTCCAGTATCACAGTCGATTCAGTGTTTGAAACCGTCTGTGATATATAGCTATTACAACAGCAATTTTATTTGCCCTTTTTCGGCTAACCTCAGGATATGCTAGCCATGCCCTCTGAAAACAAGCAAGATCACGTATATAGACAGGACAATCATTATATAAATCACACAGATGAATGAAACAACACCGATAGATCACATACATACATATATATATATATATATATATATATATATATATATATAGCATGACAATCGTTATACAGATCTCATAAATGAATTAAATTGAATGAATTGTTTGATTAAGCACAATTGAATCCAATGTTTCAACATCTAATTATCACCATTGCCGTGGTGGAACTCTTCATCTTTTTATGACCTCTGCTAGCAACAATTGGGAGAGGTTTCCACGAATTTCGACGAGTTTGTAAAGATCATATGCACTTTCATTGAAGTCCACCACCGTCGCTACGAGCAATGTTAAGTGATTAATTAGCATATGTGTATATATATATATATACATATATATAATCAGAAAATAATTATTATTGGAAGGTTGACAAACCTCTGGATCATTCATCTTAGTGTCCGTGATTTCCTTCATATGGCGGCAAACGTAGAATCCACATACGTTGCCACAGAATCGCTGGTGGCATCAGAAAATATATAGAATTACATACATAGGTATTGTCAATTCTAGAGGCATTATAACAAACTGTGATATAGGATTGTTGTGTTGTAGTGGGTACCGGAAATCGCGTGTTGTATCGCAGCATGTCACTGGATTCGTTATGTCTCCCTCTTAGGGCAACATAAGCGGTAAACGACCTACGTGATTCCAAACAAGTTAGCATCGGCCATTGCAAACGAAGAAAAGATTACAATAGAGTTATGTATGGAGGAAATGAGTTTACCTGTTAATTACTTCCTGCACACGACTGAAGTCGTGGCTGCCCCTAAGTAGGGAATCAAGGTATATTATCTTGCTCCACTTTGATACAATCACAATCAAAATCTAGTGAGACCTAGTCATGTATGTCGCCATAGTGATTAATTCTAAATTCATGTTGCATATAAAGTACAAATGAAACTTGTGTGACAACTAGTGAAACACTTACCCTTGGCTAAAGCGTACCATGATGTACTCCTGGTCACTGTGAGCAATCAATCCCCTCGTTATGTAATCTTGCACGAAGGATGCATTTCTGTTGATAGATTGCTCCGAGACCAAGTGTGGGTCGAGGAAACCCACCAGTTGTCGTCGTCGCCGGACTTGTTGGATCATGTATCTATACATAAGGAAAGAGTAATGACATTTATCAGTATGACGTGAATGTAAAACTTCATTGTACAGTACACTTACAGTGTCTAGCATCATAGAAGTGAGGCGTCGAGTTCATCGAGATTGAATAGTAAGAATAAGTCTTAGAATGTCACGATGAAGTAGCCCAAGTCATGGAGAAAATGTGCCTCCGTATATTTCACAGTGAATCCACTGTGTCGGTTTGGCTTCATGTTGGACCTCTGCATGTACTAGGTATGCAATGTATTGCAAACCAGACCAAGGCAGGGTAATTGTGACTCGGGGACCAATGACACTCCTAGAATGAACTTCCATGGCTGGGGACGCACCTTAATTTTCTTTGCTTGAGTTTTAGAGCCTCGCTTATGATATATTTTTGGTGACGTCTTCACGGGAGCCGATGCAACAGGCTTCGGAACTGGAGCTAGAAGTGGAGCCACTGGAGCCGATGTGACAGGTCTAGGACGATGTCCCTCTTGGGCCACTAGATGTGGAGATCGTGGCACAGACGAGTCGAGGGCGATGTCCCTTTTGGGCCACTGGATGAACGTGTGGATGACATCCCCTGATGTCGTAATCTCTTCGTTTGGGGGCTTCTCAAGAGGGACGGTCTTAAAAATATCATTAATTATGTCCACATGAACCTTTATGAAATCGGTCTCTACTTGTACACCGTGCACCAGCGTCTCTGGCATCCATGGATATGCCATCCCCCGCCCAGCGTCAATGGGAATAGAGCCAATAAGCCTGACTCTGAGGATGCAAGACGTGGACTCCTACATAACAATACAAGATGAGCTAAGGCGTCCACCAGAGAGATCTATGTAGCATTCTAAAGAGGTACATTACCTAGATGTCGTCGATAGGTAAGTGGATGTCGCTATGTTCAGTAATTGGTGTGGATGCGCAGCTACTGCGACATTGAGGGGGACTGCGTACCACAGTATCAGGGGTGAGTTGCGATTGGTTGCGGACTTGTCTCAGTTCTTCCCTCAATGAATCTATCTCTCCTCGAAGTGAGGAAGTCTGCTCTTGAAGTGAGGCGATAGTTGTTCTGAAGTTGAGCACGAAGCTCTGCTTTATTTGTTCGTTGCGGTAGGCCTTGTATCTCCCTACTCCTATATGTGTCGAGTCATTTGGAAATCCGCCCAAGATACGTAAACCCCAAGCCTCGTGTGCGACCTGGGTGCTCCTTGTTTCCCAAGGCCTGTGATAGTACATCTCTCTCTGTATTCTTGAATGGATCCTCGAGAAGATTCGGTAGTCAATGATTGCTGCAAGAGGTAATCATGTTGTTTTTGAACCCATGAAGTTCAAGAGGTATTAACAATTGTGTAGTTTAACATATCTTACCAAGGTTGCGACACTTCCTTATCTGCGGGGTTTTTGAAACATACACCCAAAAACGTGATTGATGACCTCGCTCTTAACCGGTTCGAAGCTCATTTGCGATCCCAAATAGCGGGAGGCCTCCGTCGATGCGACCTGCCCCACATCCCCACCGCAGATTTTACCCGCACTCAGCAGGCCGAGTCCGTGAGGGTGAGTGTTTTGTGACTAGAGAGTCTTATCTGTTGCACTTTGTTGTTCAAATTTAGTCGTTGTCTTCATACGCACAAAGGCTTCCCATGTTTTCGGCGACACGAAAGGATACCCCGTGAAGGGCGTGAGATCCTTGGCCACGTACTGCATGACAAGAGTACTCTTAAAATTCTTTCATGCTTTTTTCATTGCAAGGAGCGCCTGCCGTTGCACAAGTCCCTGTACTTTTGCTGGGATATCGAACGAATTTATAATTTCCTCCTATAGCTAATCTTTCTGATCCTTTGCTAAATCTTTCCAGCTTGCTATGGTGATGGGGACCCGTTGCCTTCCAATTATCCTTCGGGTAGTCCGAAATGATACCGCTGCTTTCTTCGGTTGTAGAGGGACCCCATCCGGAGAGACCACCGTGATGATCATTCGGCCCGCTGGCCTTTTCGACACTCCCCAGCCATGCTTAGTTATCCCAATCTTGGGAGCGTGAGACCTAGATGATGACAACGATGACTGTGTGGATGCCATCTCTTTTCTAAGAAAAAACTAACTACATTAAGTTGTGAGCCTAAACAAAGTTTTATGAAGCAACTGACACAAACCAGTGTATCAAGTTCATTGAACTAGATACACTAGAGTGTGTCACTTGCTTCATGCCCTTTGAAGGTCTATATGGCATATATTATTACTACAAGATCCTTTTGGAACAGTAACATGCCATTCCAAATAGATCTTGTAACTATCAATGTAGCCAACTATGGAGACAGACCACATGATTGACAAATGACAGTAATAGTAAAAATTTAGAGCACAACCTTGAATATTCAATTTTAGTATTAGATCTTGTAGCTAACAAGTGAAGCATATATCATAAAATACTAAAGGTCATAAAACAATTTAGCCATCTATTGAGACAGACCACAAGATTGAGAAATGACAGTAATAGTAAAATTTTGGAGCTCAAGCTTGAATATTCAATTTTAGTATTAGATCTTGTAGCTAACAAGTGAAAAATATATCATAAAGTACTAAAGGTCATAAAACAATTTAGCCACCTATTGATATAGGCCACAAGATTGAGAAATGACTGAAGATAACAAAACAAATTAGCCAACTATTGAGACAGAGGCGAACGGTGTCGGGAAGGAGCGGCAGCGGCGTGAGGTTGAGGCGGCCGGCGTTGGGAGGAGTGGCGGCGGCGTCGGGAAGGAGTGCCGACGGTGACGGGAGGAGAGGCGGCATCGTGAGAGGTGGCGTCGTGAGGAGCGGCGGCGGCGTCGGGAGGGAGCGGCGATGTCGGGAGGGAGTAGCGGCGTCGCGGTGGCGATTAGATCTAGCAAAACCTAGCGAAGGCGATGGAGGCGAGAGAGCGGCGAGGACTCTACGAGCAGAACCAATATATAGGGAAATTATCATAGACGGTTCCATAAAAGAACCGTCTATGATAGTTATATCACAGATGGTTCTATTAGAACCGTCTGTGATGTATCATCACAGACGGTTTCTTCCGATAAACCGCATGTGATAGTTCGCTGCATCTAGAAATCATGCATGCGGTCATGCAATATTATGAAAACGCAAGCATAATCATAAATATAACTATTTCTTGGTTCATGAGTCATTTACAATTTCAATGGAATATAGTTCCATAATTACATGCCGAGTTCTCTAAGTATGATTACATTGCAACAATTTTCAAATACGTGATGGCTTTGTGGTATCATTTACTTTACGATGATCGACACGCATATAGCTTGGTTCATCGTCTTGTTCTTCCTCGAGCCTGATGCCAAGTTGTTGATTGCTATCACAGGAGTTAGTATCATCTTTCAGCCCTTTGAACTATGTTCTTATGGCTACCCAAGAAAACCCTAACTTATCCATCAATGGGCTTGCCAACTAGTATAGTGGAAATGCTTTGAGCAATGATTCTCACATGGCTTCACAGTGCGCATCAAAGGCTTTCTGTGGCTGTAGTTTCGTAGTGTGCTTGTTTCTCTTGTGCTGCCTGGTCACCTTTACTTGTCCAAACTACGTAACTTATGATCAACAAGCTACATGTCCAATACCCGAAGAGTGAGTATATAGCAGTTTTGGCAGTAGTCAGTCTCACAGATGCTAGCTGCAAGCTCTCAATAATGTTGTCATTTGCAGGTCGATGTGTTGGATACAGGATCACACTTTTTACTATCCCTGTACTTGGACAAGTATGACGTTGGAACACCTGGGAATAGTAATACCATCTGGCCAAATGTAGCAGTGGCCATCATCGCTTATTGGCCTGACTCCAGATTGTTGCATTTTGGTTCAATGCTATCTGCTGTACTCATTTGTCCTATGCTCCTTAATTACCATGGGCCTATACTGAACATTAGCATCCATATATTCATCTGCAACGTACATTATTAGGTGTGTAGCGTTCAGGGGTGGAATTAGGCCCAGAGTAGATTTTAGTCTAAGATATGGAAAAGTACTTAGTATTCTAGGTAATTTTAGTTCAGTTTGGGATAGCAATCCCTAATCTAGTCTAGGTGATTTCAGTCCACTCCTCGTCACTCAGCCTAGTCGCTGCCTACCCACCCGAAAAGCCTACCTCGCCCGTGCGAAAAAGGCCGCACCGCAGCTAGCCTCTAGCACAACCACTCCATTGCAATGCAAACCCTACATGGCTAAGCTTCACACGCCACTCCCTCTCCCTCTCGCACATTGCGCCGCCCCAACTCCCGCCCAGCGTTGCCCCCTCCCGGCTCTCCTCCTTAGTCGCCTCCCACCGGATCTACGGCTTCTTCGTCTCCATGGCTTCCTCGGACTCATGGCTTCCTCCTCCATTGCAGTCGAACGCCATGGCTCTGATGACCCTCGTGTTGGTTGCAGTTCGATGGCTCACTTCTACTTGGCTTCCTTCCCAGGACGGTTCAACCCTTTTTTCCCTTGTTACTTTTACGCATTTTTGCTTTAGATATTATTTTTGCTATACTTCTATTCCTTACCACGCCCGGTGTTGGGAGGACCTATGGATGCTACGGTGACGGGACTTGGTAAGGGGTTCTCTGTGCCGGGGAGCATGCTCCCCTTACCCGAGGGTGTACATGGCTCCTGTGGTTTGCCGCTGGTGGTGTGGTAGCCACTGGTCGAGGTGAGGTGGCTTCCTTCTCGGCGGCCTTTGTCTGGCAGATTGTGCTAAGGTGTGGTGCGTGTTGTGTGTTGTGCTTTACTGTGGGACCAAAAGGGGTGGTAAGGGATGTGGGAGAGAAAATGTGAGCCTACTTGTTGCCGGGCTGGAAATGGCGAGGATGCTGCAGATGGTCATGGTTCGGTCCTCACGTGGATAAAGATGTGGATGGTGTTCCCCTTGTTATTGCCAAAGACGTTGCCTTGTGGTCATGGTCGGCCCACTAGGTCCCTAGTGGCCCACACTCTCCTTCGACTTCGTCTACTCCCTTGCCTTCTCTCCTCCGACTCTCCTTTCCTTGCCTCTATCTATGTGTGGTTCGGTGGTGATGATCCTGGCTATGCTTGGGGAGCCTCTTGTGGCTTGGCCAAGTGGGGTGCTGGTGGGAGTGTTGCTGGCTTTCTTTAGTTGGCTTTGGGGGTTTTTTTCTCGGCTGTGAGGAGAAATGCAGTGGGCACTTGCGAGGGGAAGGAACCAAGGCTTATGAAGGAGAGGCATTCGATTGTCTTCCTCTCTCCCCTCACCTTATCTCCGGTCGTGTCTTGGGTTACTATGGGGCTTATGGACCATTGGTTCGAAATGTGGGATGTGCACTGTGCTAGATTCTCTGTGGCTAAGGTAAGTCTGGAAAAACATGGGCGTTGGATTTTCTGGTTGCCGGATGATGAAGCCCACTTATTGTGAGAGGTGCCGATCGGCCCAGGACAGTCTGGGAATCTCGATGAACGCCACTCTAATTGACTTCCTATAGTCGGAGGGCTTTGACAACGATTTTCTTTACTCCTTTTTATTCTCTCTTGGATTATTTTTTTACCCGCTCTTTGATCGCAAAAGAAAAATTGTGGGCTGCAGGTTTTGGCCAACTTTGGGGGTTCTACTCATCGAGCGATGCATGGGAAGAACAATGCAAGGCAAGGATGCAATGCAATTTATTTTAATTCTGTTTCAACGCAAGTTTCGGCCATGCACTAATTTAAGTTTTCATACTTGCATAGAATTATTGTAATTAATAAAGCATTGTAATAATGTCTTTATTTTATTTAGGAAAGCCCAAGGCCAATTATTGTAATTAGTTTTTGCAATTCCATTGAGTTGTAATTATCTGCATAATTCTTGATTTACAGTTAATTTAAATCAATTGAACTGCTTAGCGTTAATTAAGATTTTGGGTTCTTTCATATACTTATAGGCTTGCCGATAAGTTAGTGAACGGTACCCGCATCTGGAGCAGGTCATACAGCTTCAAAGCATCACCTTATCCTGGACAAGATTCTTTGCAATGAGTTGTCATATTTGGTGACATGGGAAAGGTGCATATGTTCTTTCATTTCTATCTTAGTTATATTTAATATTTTCATGTGACAATTAGCCATTTTGCAATTATAGTGATTCTTCTTTCTGACATTTTTCTTCAGGCAGAGACAGATCGTTCCAATGAGTTCAGTAACTTCCAGCTAGGCTCATTGAACACTACCTACTAGATCATTAGACTTAGACAACATCGACATGGTGGTTCACATCGGGGACATCTGCTACGTGAATGGCTACTTGTCGCAGTGGGATCAGTCCACTGCACAGATCGAACCAATTGCTTCGACTGTACCATACATGATTGGCAGGTCAGTTTAGTGTTCATTTCAGATTTTCCTTATGTTTTGCCCATGTATTATTGTTCAATAGCTACAAAAATGGGCATTTCTGCGGTAGTAATCACGAGAGAGATTGGCCCGGAGCTGGCTCTTCCTTTGGAAACCTCGACTCCGGTGGAGAATGCGGTGTTCCTGCTCAAACTGTGTTCTATACTCCTGCTGAGAACCGTGCGAAATTTTGGTGATCGTAGTGGCTTAATAAGGCCATAGCAGTTCCTTCAGATGCCGTCTCTGAATTTTACTGACAGAATAGCTATCGTTCTTCAGGTATGTGATGGACTATGGCATGTTCATGTATGATCTGTGAGGGAGGAAAATGAGATATCAACTTGGTATGTATTTACGCTATACTTTTTGTTATACCTTCTATAGATATATTTGACGTAAGTTTTTGTTATTAAAATTCAGTCTAGGGCTTAACGGAATCCTAGATCCGCCATTGAAAGCGTTCGTCTTTCGGCGATCCAAATGTGTGCCTGCCACGATCAACTCTGAACACAGCCGTTTAGAAGCTGGTCAGGACGCTCCATTGCTTCAGCGACTTCCGACGGTCGTGGTCTCCTAGATGGCCTCTGGCCTTTTATTTCATGAATTAATGGTAGTGTCCTTTGCAAGGATGTTAGAGTTGTGATCCTCGATATAATTTCTGTTATTAGGATTAGGATCATAGGATTTTTGTTAACAGGATTAGGATCATAGGATTAGATCGAACCTCGAAAGTTGCAATTGCGAAGATTATAGGACCTAAACTGTTCTTTTGGGCGTTATATATACTCGATTTTGATCGAGTTCAGGAAACCAGTGGGAGTCGGTTTCCGGTCGAAACCAGTGGAAATCCCCATCCGATTTTAACATCTGACTTACTGCCAATTTGGTCCCAAGTTACGAGGACACGAGATCCTGTCCAGTTTTAAGGCCGATTCACTGCCGTTTTGGTCCAAGTTACAACGACTTGTGACCGATTCGACGTGACTTGTTTTCTCGGCAAATCGATATGGGCCAAGAACCATCCCAGCTTTGGTTTTGTTTGGATCGAAACTAGCTCATGTGAGCGAGTCTGTACAAGCATTTCTTGCGGATGTTCTGCTCTTCCCGTACAGTGGCACTCAGAGTTGATTCCGAAGATTTGTGTGCAAAGCAAATCTGCAGATTGTAAGATGCTTCGGCCTGCACAGAGAGTGCCTTGAATCTTCAGCGAAATCAGCAGGACAGGATGGTGTGCCGTAAATAATACTCGAAGGAATCAGCTGCTCGCCCGTGAGGAATTCACACGGACTTGTGTCATGTTGGCAAAGCTATCGTCGTCAGTTTGCGGCCACTGTGACGTTCATGCCTTCCTGCAGCAACGCTCCAGCTAATCCGTGCCGTCCAGTCAGTCAAGGTCAAACGGATCTAAAGCGAACCTGAGTTGGGCATGAAACTACAATTGCTTCTCCTGTGTGACGTGACAGTGATGTGAAAAATCTGGAATCGCCCGCGCTACGCTGTGCATGCCATTTAGAGCTGGGAGTTGGGCCGTGCCGTGCCGGCACGGCTCAAATCTATCGTGCTTCGTGCCGCCGTCGTGCGTGCGGTTCGGTCCATCATCTTGCCGTGCGTGTCGTGTCGGCCGCGCCGCTTTGGGCAGGCCCAAGCACGGCCCAAAGCCCACCGTGCCGTGCGTGCTGTGCCACCAAGCCCGCCCGGTAACTATCTGCTGCGGCGGCGATGGTCGTCATTTTTCCGGATCCGTCGTGAAGGAAAGAAGGCGGTGTTAGAACGGATTGGTGACCATCCGCACCTTTTGTCTGATGCCATGCATGTATTCCCGTGATTAGCTCCTTTCTTTACGAATAGTTAGTTGCCTCAAGGTGAATGCGCGAGTAGCACTGTCACCTCCGTCGGTAGCACCACCCTTCTTGCTCTTCACGGTCCCTTTTCTTTACAGAACATCCTTGTTACTCCTCAAATATACATACATACATCTCATACATACATCTCATACATACATACATACATCTCATACATACATACATACATACATACATACATACATACATACATACATACATCTCATACATACATCTCATACATACATACATACATCTCATACATACATACATCTCATACATGCTCCCTAGTGTTTGGTTGACTGGCTCCGCCCAACACTCACTTTAACCTCTCGCATCCTTTCCTCGAACCTCTTTACCAACCATATACTTCTTCGCTTGTGGGCTGCTTTGCTCATCTCGGCAGTACCACAACTCTTAACTCATCTTACTCTTTCTCTCTTTATTTTTTCCTCTTTTCTTTTCTCATCTTACTCATCATAACATCATAATACTTGATTTTCTTTTAATAATTTTGAAAGAACTAAATATATAGATAATTATCCCCTCATCTTAATTTGCTATTTAAATCTATGGAATTTTTTATCAAATCTAAATCTAACAAAAAACAAGAAATTAATAGCGACAACAATACTACTAAAATACTACTTCGAAATTAATAGCGACAACAAATCCCTCGTCTTTTGGGTCGCCTCTCTCTTACTCATACGCGGATACGCCAGTCGCCTCGCTCTCTTCTTCCTCTCCTGATTCCTTCGGCTCCACCGCCTCTCTCGCCTTCTCGCCTCCTGCGCCTCCTCTCCACTCCGCCTCGCCTCCTCCCCTCTCCACCGCACCCACTCCCTCACGGTGCCTCGCCGCCTCACCTTCCTTCCCCTTCTCACCTCCTAGCGACTACTACCTCTACTCACGGCCATGGCGCCTCCTCCTCGGCTCGGATGCGGGCGGATCCGGTCCAGATCGACGGATCTACTGATCGTCGGCCTCCCTACGGCTAGATCGGGACTCGAGCTCACCGGATCCGGAGGTTGCACCTGTGGGGTCTTTGGGCTCTCGGGTGCGTGGCGGGCTCCTTAGTGCTCGGCTTGGTCGGCGCTAGAACATGCGAGTGGCCTCTGGTGCTACCTTTCCTCTCCATTTACTTTGTATGCACATGCTTTACTAGTTGAAACTTTTATTCGTGATGCGTCCGTTGCTCGCCGAGTCATTTGTGGTGGAGCGGCGAGGCCGCCCGGCGTGCCGCCGTCTTGGCCGTCTTTGGTCGTCTTGGTCTTGGCCGGCACTGCACGATTCGCCGCGTCTTGCGTCTTGGTCATGCCCGTCGGTTGTCCAGGCCCACCGCCCCATTGTTCGTCTTGGGTTGCACACGGCCCGCCACGTGTCGTCGTGGTGTCGTGGTGCTTGGGCGTCTTGCCGGCCGTGCTTCAGGCGAGCCCAAAAAGCCCGACCGATGCCCGACTCTAATGCCATTGATGCCCCTAGTTGCGACTAGTCTTAAAAAGGGAAGTGCCTTGTGCACATATGCATGCTTGACTATCGGTCGTCCGATATCTATCCGTGATACATACAAACTTGCCTTCTATTTTGTGAAAAACGTCGCCACTCTAGTTTCATTTTCAAAACACCCTCCCCAATACACACAAACCCTTCCTAACACGCCTCGAGTGATTTGCCGCCCTCGCCTCTCCTCCCGATCTAC